>CAUYPK010003871.1:0-34866 GCA_963574355.1 Loris lydekkerianus | reverse complement strand
AGCCGAGGTGGAAAATGCAGCAGCCACTGGTAAATTTCAAAAATAAAAATATATACCCAAAACAATTACAATAATTGAGGAATCAGTAGGTTAAATGCTGATACCCTCACATCAGATAGAGCTGAAGCTCTGTTTGGACATACAGATGATGAGGAGGAGGAATTCAGTTTTGAAGGATTTTAACCTTTGTGATTTAGCTTGATTACCTGTTAAGCTAAGCGCACCGAATCAAATAACCTATATGACCCAAGTAGAAGCCGAGTTCGGGTTTTTCGGCACAAATTTTCGGCACAAAAACTCGGCTTATACTCGAGTATATATGGTACTTCTATTACCTTTGCCACCTATTTTTTTAAAATTCCCTTTATGTCATTTCTATTAATTCTTTATAGGTGGAATCCTCTATGGTAGCCACTTCATGATCCCTTGGTAGAGGTGGTAGTGGTGGTGGGAGGTTACTCTGTTCTGGTTTTTCATGTTGCCAGAATTTTTCTGTTGGTTCCTTCTATGTGATTTTTCTTGTTCACTTCTTTCCCCCTGATTTTGCCTTTCACTAACTCCTTTGTTTTAAATTATCTTGTCTCAGAGCTTAGGTTTTAAAGTGGCCTTTTTTGTATAAGTCCAAAGGGAAGTGAAGGTAAAAAGCATGAAGGGTGAAAGGAAAGTAAAGATATAGAAGAAAAACAAACAAACAAACAAAAAAAATGGCAGTGGGTACTAAAAGGAAAGAAATGAAGAAAAGGGGAGAAGAACCAAAAGAGAGATAGAGAGCAATAGGAGATTTAATGGTGTCAACATTTAAAAATACACACACACACACAAATCCCAAGTGAAAGAGGATAGTATAATAAATTGTCAATAATAACCTGATAATGCATTCAAAAGGGGAAGGGGAAACAAGTTTCATCTCTAATGGGCAGAAAAACCAGCTTCTGTACTCTAACTGCTGATCAGGAGTCCAAAGTTCTCAGCCTGCCTGCCTGCTGATTCTTCATACAGGGATAATCTTGATGATGTTACCCTGTGTGGGCTGCCTCCAGGCTACTTTCATCTTCAATGGTCTTGATAAGAAGCCACAGGGACGGCCCACTTTCATGCCTTATGCTGAATTGGAGGACTTAGAGAGACATCAGCCTGTCTACTTCCCATATAGATGTTGCAATATAATGCCTGGTCACCAGGTGGTGCTGTGGTGTTAGGAGTCAGAGAACACCCACTTGCTACATAAGATGGGGTCCGCAAGCTACTCTCTATTTGCAGGGGAGACCTGGTCCTGTCTTACTGACTTATTTGCCCTCAGATAGGGCCTGGTCACTTCGTCAATGTTTAGTCCCCACAAGATTTGGGTCCTGAAGCTCTCACCAGCTTTCTTAGGAGACTCTTCCAATAGTGTCCCCTAAAAACAAAGTGACCTTCCTGTTGGTGTTGGGACCATTCAACTCACCCAAAGGATAGTTGCCCAAGCTCAGCAGGTGCACCAGAGCAGGCTGCACTAAGACCCTGCAGACTCTTCTTCCTGAATGCCATCCCACAATGGCAGCACTCTGCCTGTAGCCAAGCTGTTGGGACTTCCACCCCTCCCTATAGTCAATCTTGGCCTCTACTGTCTGTTCAAGTTCTCTGACTTGCTCAATCCCCTCCAAGGCAGTTCCAGCAAGCAGAACAGACCAAAATCCAAAAACTTTAGCTCCTTCCTGTCTCCAGTCCTCCACAGGAGGGGTCAGCTGACCAGACTCTGCCCATACTCAGAAACTTGCCTTTTGTGCTGGTCCTTCTCAGTTCCAGATCACCTTGTTGGCTCCTGGAATATCCGATTGCTTTATTGTGCCCTGGAGTGATGCATCTGGGTAGGTTCCCCCAGCTCGAGGTGGCTGGAATCTTCTCTCCCCTGTCTCACTGTGAGTGGCTGGTAAGAAGATATCTCTAGTCCACCATCTTGCTCCATCCTCTTTAAAAATAAAGTTTAAAAAACTTTAAAAATAAAGTTTTAAAAATAAAACTTTATATACCAACTTTATTTTTGGTATAATACAGACAGTAGATATCCCAAAGAATTAATGCATTTGGAATAAACTTATAAAGAGGAACAGTAGCAGAAGGATTTTTCAAAAGTCTATCATCTATAGACAAAGCAATGGAAAATGTGACATAATAGTAAATATAAGCTTATAATCTCATGTCACTTTAGCAGCAAATATAAATTGAAACAATACAGAGATTAGCAGGGTGCCTTAGCAAGGATGACACACAAATTTGTGATGCATTTTAAATTTTTTTTAATTGCAAAATAATACTAATTCTAGCATCATTTGTTTGTGGAAAGAATGCTATATTAATATATTATAGATTTAGACTTTTAGGTTCTTATTTGTATTCTACATAAAGTAACATCATGTATGCATATGATTTAGAAAATGTCAGTATTTTTGTAGAATTGTGTGTGATAAAAACATAGTACTCAGCATCTGAAAGATTGTGATTATTCTTAACTCTGCCACTTGCTATGTTAGTAAGTTATTTAAGTTTTCTGAATCTCTACAAAAAATGAAAATAATAAATTCAAGCACATATGAGCTTAAATAAAACTATATATATTAAAATGTCATAGTGCCTGGAAAATATTAGATGCTCACTATACCACAAGTTTTGATAATAAAGTTTAAATTGGATAGCTTTGTGTTTCTTGGTGAGTTCTTCTGATGGATTTTAAATAAATTTTCTGCAGAAAAATTATAAAGAGCAAGAATTAGATGATAATTGCTGCTACTATTAAAAATACAATTTTGCATCAGGACAATAATACAGTCTGGTGAGGGGGGGTAGAGGAAAGATCTTTATCTGTCCCACATTACTCTTTAATTCTTTACATAGAATGGTTTTGTATTTCTGGATATGGAGCTTGGCAGAGGCATTGATGAGTATAGTGATGCAAGATTACTTTGTAATGTGGACCATGAAACTCACAGCCTAGGATATCACCATGTCCTAGTGGAAGTTACAGTCATGCCTCTTAACAAGGTATAACATAGTGGCCAAGGGAAAGCTTAGTCAGTCAGAACATGCCCCTGGCATTTCTCCAAGCTGAGAGAGAACAAAATGCCAACTACAAACTCCAGAATTGGGGTGAGTAGGACGTCTGGTTCACAGAAAAGATTAAGGAAAGTATATGGGCACAACATAAATAAGGTTACTGTGCCCCCCTAATCAATGCCAAATATATATACATGTGTGCTTCTCCTCCCACAAATCCAGACAGGATTCCAGGGAGAAAATTGAGAGTATGGGAGGTAGAAGAAAGGCTTTCTAATAGATGAGCATTTTTATCCAAGGGAGACCAAGTTTTAAATTGGATTGAACTTCTAGTGAACTATTCTGATGAATAGAAGTTATTGGTGGTGATGTTGGTGGATCTTATATAGGGTAGATCTGATGAAAGGAGAGAATCAGTCTTTTCTAAGACCATAAGTGCTGTAGTGTGAGTTAAATTTGCAGCCATGATACAATTGCAATTGTAAATAGACATGAAAGGGGATGAAAAGCAATAGTGTCTGAGACAGATGTGAATTCAAACTTCAGTTTTTGGCATATAATGATCACATGTCTGTGACAGGTTATTCATCCATTCTGAGCTCCAGTATGCATACCTATAGAATAAATTTTTCTGAAAATTATATTAGCAAATTTTTAGAAAGTATGAAAAGCTTTTCACACATAGTAAACAGCCAATAACTGTTAGCTAAATGATTAGGTGCCTGTACACTGAACATGATTGGGAGTTCAGAAATGTAGATTTAATTTTTGACTTCCACTGTCCTGTGATATTTGCCTTTAGGTAGCTCATATAGTCTTTCTGCTGCTTAATAATACATAGTGTGAATCTGGATTAATTTTATTTTTACTATTTATTTCTTAGTTTGCTGTGAGAATTAACTGATTCAATAGATTTATCATACTTACCAACATTGCCTGTCAAAAAAATATTTCTTAAAAATTGTTGGCTAGGGTAAGGGGCACACTTACTGTACAAAAGCAATTCATGTAACCAAGACATTTATACGCCATGATATTCTAAAATACAAAAAACCTGTTGGCTAGTAATATCATCATCATTGTCATGATTTGAAGTTTTTGATTGCTTCTTTATACAATATCACCTGTTCTCCTCCTGCTCATGTGCAACAGGTGAGCTGATTGTGAGTAAAGAAATTTAGAAATAGAAATATTATGTAACTGCCCCATAAACTGTGTGATATATCTATTTTGTAACTTTATTATTCAGACAACTAGAAATCATCAAAATAGGATTTTCTGTATATTCCTTTTAAATAGCTATTGCAGGATAATTAATATAAACTGTACATTTAAAAAATGTACAATTAATAAGTTTTGACACCTATGAAATCCTCTAAGATAATAAACATATCCATCACCCCTAAAAGTTTTGTTGTGCTCCTTTGTAATCCATCTCCACACATTGTCCTCATCCCCAGCAACTTACGGATATGCCTTTTGTTACTGTTACTTTACATTTGCTAGAATTTTATACAAAAGAGTATGTACTATATATAATGTCTGTTTTCTTTGATACAGCATATTTGAGATTTATTTATGTTGTAGTATGTATCAATAATGTGTTTTAATTTTATTGCTGAATAGTTATTCCATAATATGGATATACTACAGATTGATGATCCACTTACCTGGTGGATCTTGGAGTCTTTTGCACTTTTGGCCATTACAAATAAAGCTACTAAGAATATTTTTGTACATTTTTTTTTTGCATAGATATATATTTTCTTTTTCCTTTGAATAAATGCTAGAATTGGAATAGCTGAATTATAGAATATATATATTTTTAACTTTTTGTGAAATTGCCTGTTTTCAAAAGTAGTGGTACCATTTCATATTTCTACAGCAATAACTGAGAGTTCCAGTTCTTCCATATTGTTACAAATATTTGGTATAGTCAGCCATTTAAATTGGTAGTTAGGTTTATTGATATTTATAACCAAACCAATTTCCAAAATTATTACGTAGTTGTAACTCATTCTGATTTTAATTTGAATTTCCCTAATTATCAATGATGTTAAATTTAGACATCTTTTCATGGATTATTTCTATCCATGTATCTTTGGGGAGGGCCTTATAAAATGTTTTATTCATCAAAAAATTGGTTTCTTTGTTATTATTAACTTTTGATAATTCTTTCATAGCTACTAGATATTAATTCTATTTTGGATATAAAACTTGAAAATATTTTCCCCCAGTTTGTGGCTTATTTGTTCATTCTTCCTCTTAACAGTGTTGATTTTTTTTTTTTTTTATATTGATCATGCCTTCAGTATTACATTTGAGAAATGTTTGCTTCACTTGAAGTCATAAAGATTCTCTCCTATGTTTTCTTCTACAAGTCTATAGTTTTAGGTTTTACATTTAGGTATATGATCCATTTTGACAGACTATAATGTGAAGTTCAATTGTTTTTTACATTTGATATCCAATTTTCCCAGCAC
The DNA here is from genome assembly GCA_963574355.1 of Loris lydekkerianus. Classification (NCBI taxonomy): domain Eukaryota; kingdom Metazoa; phylum Chordata; class Mammalia; order Primates; family Lorisidae; genus Loris; species Loris lydekkerianus. The sequence goes on along the minus strand of CAUYPK010003871.1, from coordinate 29,353 downwards.
CATTTGTTGAAAAGATTACACTTTTTTCCACTGAATTGCCTTCATGCCTTTATAAAAATCAGATGCCAATGTATATGTGCCTATTTCTGGACTCCTATTCTGTTTCACTGATCTATTTGTGTACCTTGATGATGATGCCACACTGTCTTGCTTATGTTGCTTTGTAAGTTTGGAAATCATGTAGTAGTGTTAATCTTCCAAATTTATCTTGCTTTTAACAAAATTGTCTTTGCTATTCTAGGTCCTTTGCATTTTCATATGAACTGTAAAATAATGTTTTAAAAATTTGTACTAAAAATGCTACTTTGATTTTGATCTAGCTTATGTGGAACCTATAGATCCATGTTGCAAGAATTTATATCGTAAAAAACACTACTATTGAGAGCCTCCAAAATGTTTTGCAATATGTCTCATTCCAAAATGTCTGATGTTTTAAATTATTATTTCAATCTCTTCATTAAATTTCTCTGATAAGTTTCTGAGTTGCTTTCTTGTGTTGTCTTGGAGATTAGTAAGTTTTTTTAAATACTGCTAGTTTGAATTCTTGGTCAGGGAGCTCACAATTCACCATTTCGTTCAGGTCAGTCACTAGATTTTTGCTTAGTCCTTTTGGAAAGCTCATAGCCCCCTGTTTTCTGTTGTTTCTTGTGAGCAACATCTATGTCTTTGAATTGAAGAATTAGTTATTTATTCCAGCATACTCTGTCCAGGTTGTTTGTTTTTTATTGAGTATACTTAGCAAATCTTCACTGCTTGATTGCTATCTCCTTTTCATTGCTAGATGATGCCTTAAGTAGGCTCACCTGAGATCTAAGAAAATGGTCAAAGTACTGTCTGTCCCAACTGGGAGATGTCCCTAAGGGATTATCCCAACAGTGTAGGATAACTTGAAAGTGTTTAGGTTAGTTCCCAAGGACCCTGGGGAATGTACTTTCTACACCACTCTTCTCCTTTGGCTAACATACAAAGCCAAGCAAAGATGGTAGTCCCAATACCCACCTCCCTCCACCTATCCCCAGGGATATCTCTTCCTTCAGACAGTCACATTGCAACCCAATGGGTTAAGGAGAGTATAATTCTGCTAAGGAGCCCAAGACAGTGGGGAAGCTTGTTGATTCATTTCTATTTAACATTTCTTAGTGTAGGAACTGTGCATTGAAGGAAGCTTTTCTGCACAGTTGGCGTCTGGGAGGGGAGGAGCCTGCAGACATGGAGGCCTGGTACTTCTACAGTCTTCTTGGAGTTTTTCACTTCTCAGTGGCCCTGGGAACTATCTTATCCTCATACCTGAGGTCAGAGTTGTTACTGGAAAAGATCTCTGTTTTGTATATTTCTTTTTGGGGGGGAGCTAGTGAGAAGGCAGCTTGCTTCTATGATGCTATTTTGGAATTGGAAACCCAGGGATTTGTGGCACACATGGTCTAGTTGTGTGCTCAATGGAGAAAGAAAAACAAGGTGTTGAACAACTCTTCAGACTCTCACCTGCAGCACCAGCCCCTATTGGAGCCTGTGGTAACAGTCACTAAATCAGGTCATGCAATGTTAAGAGCCCTAGCTCTCTACTTATTGGTTTCTGGAGTGATCCTTATCTGGTTTGAACTTACATATTCACCAAACTACATTGTTCCTTACCGATAACCCTACCAAGTGTAAGTATTCTGTTAATCAGGATCTTTGTCACAGTTTTATAATTATAGTTAATTTTTGTGTTGGCTCTTTTTCCTAAACTCAGTCTCAGTCAAAGAGGCTAAGCCTCTTACAACATAGCAATCTTTGTCAGTTTCCACATCACCAAGATGCTGCCTGGGGTCTTGCTTCAAACCAGATGGACCCTCTGTTCTATTCAAAACCATAATGGCACCTTCCAGTGGTGGATATCATTATCTAGCACCTACCTGGATAATGCTACTGCTGCAGCCTGCTTTCCAGGGGAGACTCTTAAGATACCAATACCAGCTAGTGGAATATAGCTATTTTTCCACATCTCTCATGAACATTTTAATCTAAACTTCAGGCCTCTTGTCAAAACTAACCCCAAAGGTGAATAGTTCTCTTTTCTGGCTCTCTATTGGATAGACTCAGAGCTTTGGACAGCTTTGGCCATTCCCAAGGTGTCTTGAATTCTCTGTTAGCTGGTCTGACCATTTCCATGTCCTTTGAGAGAAAAGTCTTTTGTCCTGCTACTTGACAGGCAAGAATGCCTCTTCTCTTCTATCTAGTCCATAGAGGATTTTAACTATTCAATAATAATTATTAATAATTTAGGTGGTCTACTTTTATATTTTTTTACAAATAATTTTATCAAAATATCCTACAATGAAGTTTTATTTAAAATGATGTTCTTATGATTTAAAATTTCCTACCATATATTTTTTAAACTGAAAATTTTTTTAAAGAGGTAATTTATATTATTTTTATAATTTTGTGATAATCACCTCCAGTCTCTTAATTTGACGTGAAACAGAAATTGTACATTGCTTCATATTATTCTAATGATAAGTTGTTACATAAATGATACTGCATCATTTCTCTTTTTTTACTAAAACATAGTTGACTCTATGTTCGTACAAATTTTAGTCAGGTTTTCTAAAATACTTATTGGTCTAAAGGTACTTGAACTGAATTCAGTTTACCCATATGAAAAGAGTATTTTTCCCCTTTTGTGTATGGATAGGTAACTTCCCAATTATTACAGACCTCTTAGTATTATATTTGAATTGTCATTTTTAAATGCATAGATTGGCAATATTTCTGTTCTCCTATATTCAGGAGAGTGTCTGTATTTCCTTGCCAATCACTGGCTTTTTCATGCAGATTTTAGCTTAGTTTAGATTGACATCTGTTAATGTGATAAAAGAAAGCAACTATGTCTCTAATACATGCTTTCTATCAAATATGGCACATCTGGGCATTTGGAAAGAAATTGCAAAATCCATCTGTATTCTGAAACATGGAAATGACGTGTTAGTGGTGGTAGTCTTCATCATTTAAGTGAACAGTACAGATTGACTCATCTGACTTTCACATTATATTGATCTATTCTCTCCTGGGAAGAGTATTGTTGTTGATTTTTGGTGGTTGTTATTCGTGGAGTGGGGAGCTTATGGAAGGAAAGAGAGGGTGAGTGAAAATGAGACTATACGGACTAGATAACTAATTATAGCATATATGGGGCTGACAAGTATAGAGCACATACATCTTTGTTCTCACCCAAAGAGCTTCATTTATAATGGAGATTACAGTAAGAACAAAATGAAATTGTCTAAAGGAAAATGATGTCTCAGGAGTCCTTATTCTGGGTTGGCCACAAGTTAATAATGTGGGTGGAACTTAATTGTGACCCGCAGGACTGCATTATCTTTTAACAGATGCCACACGTGTACAATCTGAACAGGTCAATTACCAACAAATCTTGGATGATCTCAGTATACCATGAGAGAACCAAAGAAAATGCCCCAATGAGAAAACACATAGAACTCAAATAGGGCACAAACCAATTTACAGAAATAGAACTTAACCCTTAGAGGAATGGAAGAAACCTACTATGTATTCATTTCTGTCTTATTAATTATTTAGTAGAAAGCAAGCCAGTCACTTGAAGCAAAATTTTATAAACCAAAAATGAAAATTTTAAAAATTCCAATTTCCTGTAGGAAGAGAAATATCTTTAAGAGAGAGGGAGGAAATAAAAGCTATCTATACTGGAGAAGATTTCCTCTTCTTTTTACATTCACTGTTGCGGACAACACAGGTTAAGTTCAACACTACAGGTTTCTGGACAAGCAAAACAATCTTGTAGTAAACATACTAAGAGTCTCTTCATCTCTTAAATGTTTATGTCTAACTCTCATTCATATTAATGGAGTTGCATACAAGAATTGAGGTGATAATACATCCCTATTAAAATCCATTTGTATTCATGAGCTTTTTTTAAAGGTTACTCTTCAATCATATCTTCTAAAAATCTGAGTCTTATCTTCAAAGTTATCTCAATGATAGCTTCTGAAACAAAGAAAGAACCCAATTGAAGTTTATTTGAAATAAATTTCCATGGAAAACTTGGTAGTCAATTGACCCATTTTTTCCTTCTAAAATCGCCTGCATTTGCACTGTTAACTTGTATACAGCACATTAACCAGAAAGCATTGGATGATTTATGTTTCTGCTTCTGTTAGTCTTTGTAATTTGAATTTGACAGATTGTCAGCTGGCAATCTGTCCATAACTAAGTCCATAACTAAGCTTCTCAAGTTGGTAAACCCAAACCAAGGTAGTCTACTCAACATTGTTAATGCTAGTGTATATCTCAATATTCTTAAAATCATACAGGTATGTTAGGACATTGAATTCTAGGAACTTTTAATAAATCTTACATTCAGAAAATAATCTATTTGTTAAAGAATATATTCTCGTGCTATTAGTGACTGATTTTGTGGAAACATTAGTAATGAAGGAGAGAGAGAGATGAAGTAATGGATAACTATAAAAGTAATGAAGTAACCAAGGAGAGATAGGAGGGGAGAGTCAGCATATCCCATAATTTGTCTTTTTATGTAACTGTTGTACTTGTAAGGAACAAAAAGTAATGATATGGAGAAGGGGAAAAATGTGACAGCTAAGCTTACTTTTGTAGTGCCAGTCATAAATCTCTTCTGAGTTTTCTTATTAAAGTAATACTTCATGTTTTTAGGAATCAAATCTACCAGATATTCAGGGCCTAAATTCAAAGGCAAGTCAAATATTTCTGAGCACAGAACACACTATACAAAGGGGACAGCCCATTTTTTAATAGTTCCTCCTCCTCCAAAGGACCAATCTGAACTATTCAACTCAAGAACATGAATACATATATATATTCCTTGAACAGGCTGAGCCTTGATGACAGAAACAAGTATGAGTGAGGTAGTATGAGTTCCCTGGAGATTTAAACTCTAGATAGGAGATAAAATGTGTACCTAAACTACAAGTTGTGCTCCACATGACTACAGTGTGTGCTTATGGTTTAATATACATGGCTTCGACAAGGTTAGACCCAGCTGAGGGAAAAACACAATAAAATGAAGTGTATGAGATACATAAAAGATCTCCATTTATTTCTGAAGCAGGGTGCAAGGATACAGTGAACATAGTTCTAGGAAATAAATACACATTGTATATTAATGAAAACTGGATTTGTCACTATCTGTTTTGCTACATGCACATGCTAAATATGTTGTTCATTACATTCAATGTTAAGTATTCAAGTACATATATGAAAGTATGTATTTAGAAGTTGATAATAGAAGTTAAATGTATTAGAGAAACTGGGACAAATTGGAAAAAGCAAACTCTTCACCATAGGTTCAATCTTTACTATTTTTGGGGTTCTACATGATTTGTTAGGTCATCTGTGGTCGGGACACAACTTAGTGATAATGAGCAGTAAAACTGGATCTTTCCATGTATCTGCACATCTACTCATATACTTGATTCACACAGTGGCATACTAGCGAGGTATGGTCAAGGATGGTTTGTTTTTGCATGTCCCTAACCTTACTGCCCCATTGGTTTGTGACTGTAAGGGACCTACTGACACTAGATATCAGATAAAGGGATGAAAAACACATATCTAGCCTAAATTATTTTAGGGCTACATATCAGATAAAGGAATAAAAGACCTGTATGTATCCTAAATTATTTTATAAATTAGAGGGGAGACAGCTATATGCAGGCATGTATAATAGATGAATGTGCTGATGGAGGTATGAACAGGAGTTATCTGAGCAGGTTGGGAGGGAGAGAAGCATCTTGTTCAGTTCTGCAGATAGGTAAGGTGTAAGTGACGAAATGTCAAAAAAGACAGTAGTGAGGGTGCAGAGGCACACCCTGCAGAGAGTGGTATATTCTATTAAGAAGTTGTGTATCTTATTTGGAAGTTGATGGTGCGTTATTGATGAAGTTTAAGGACTTTCAAACCAGGGGACGATCATAGAAACATCACTACGATGACAGTGTGTAGAGGATGGATCAAAAAGGATGAAGTTGCAGCATGAAGACTAATCAAGAGGCCTTTTCACAAATGTGCATGAGAAATTAGGATAGCCTAAACTAAAGTAGGGAATGGAATGCTGAAGAAAGGACACATTTGGAAGCTACTGAGGTGGTTGAATCTATAACATCAAGTGGCTGGTTGAATAAAAATGTGAGAAAGGAGAGAAGTCTAGGATGATTTCTATTTTTCTGCACTGGGATGTATAGAAATAATAAAACAAGGCAGGAGGTATAGAATAAGGAACAGGTTTGAAGGAGAAGACATCCAAGGTCTAATTTGGAGATCTCAAGTTTCAGATATATGTGAGACATTTGATTGAATATATATCTTCAACACTGATTTATGATACTAAAATTCAGAGCAAGTTTCTGAGCTGAAGTATAAACTTAAGAATTGTTAGTTGATATATATGGATGATTACTGATTATAAACAGGAAAATAAAGATCTTTTTATTTTGGTTCACCTTGTATGGACATCTATTATTTTGGGCCTACCTGGGATATGTCCACACAACTTCTGGAAATAGCTTTGATATTTAGGGATAGGGAATCACTAGAACTCTTTGATCTATGAGACTGGGGTCGTCTGACCCCTCTTTTGGCTTTAAATGAGTCATGTCACCCAAGCCTGATCAATCAGTTTCCATCCCTAATTTTACTCCTTGCCACAGTAGTCCAGTATGTAAATTCCTGGACTTTTGTTGCAGCTGTTAGGAAGAGTTGTCTTTTCTGCTGGGATTGTAGAGAATGTTTTCAACTTGTAGCAGCAGATAGCTGTCCTGCTACAGGATGGAAAGACCCCGAGAATAGATAAAACAGAGGAAAAGAAAGCTGAGAGAGAAATGAAGAGTAATACTAACAAACTCCTAATGATGACATTGTTTGAGTTCTTGGATGTAGTGGGCTTGAATTTGGGATGATCCCTAGACTTTTCATTTATGGGTGCCAGAACATTGTCTTTATTGCTTAAACTAGTTTGAGTTGATTTATATTTTTATATAAATAAAATATATTTTATTGTATATTAGTCCTTATTAAGGGCAGAGAATAGATCTACATCATTTTTTGTTTATTCAATTACAAAATATTTTTTAATAAATAAATGCTTGAATGACAATAAATAGGAGTACAATTTGACCTTCAGTAAAATTCTTGATACCTGATTTGCACAGAATTGATATCTTCACAATTAAATAGCCCTATTATAAATATGCTATATATTTCAATGTACTTAGTTCTTCTTTAATGCCATTCAACAATATTTTATCATTTTCTTTTTGAAGATCTTATACTTTCTTGTTAAATTTTTTTATTGGTAATTTAAAAATTTTAAAGAGTATCTTTTTAAATGTAAATTTTAAACTAACATTTCATGATGTTTATAAATTAAATTGACATTTTTGTATAACAAATTAATTATATAATCACCAATCTTGCTGAAGTCTTATTCATTTTAATTGATAGATTATTTACATGTTCTATGTAGAAATCTTATCCTTTACAAAACATCTTTTATGCTTTTCCAGTCATTGAGTATTGCATTTTCCATATGTGGTATTTTTGGAGGGGAATTAAAGAATGTCATGCAAGTGTTCTGATTTGGACAGGGTGGAGAGGAACTTAGGAACTGAGGGCAGCTACAACATGCTTTATTCAGCTCCTGGTGGCCAGTGAGCTCGCATAAGTTCCTTTAAGCAGCTCATGGCAGCAGGCAAACTAGCCTATGAGGTCCACACAGGCCGAAAGTACTGCACACTTTTATATCCCACGGGACAATGGTGGCAAAGTGCCAAGCCACAGTTACATAATCATGATATCACTGTGCACAATTATGGTTATCTAGAAAAAACATTGTGACCTCTGGTGTCACTGTAGATGAGAAAACCCAGACAATTTTGTCTGACCTCAGGAGAAGTTACCCTTTATAAGTTTAAGGATTTTCCTTTAATTTTTAGCTTTCTATGCCACTTCTGTTTTTTGCTTTTAAAAAAGTCATGATTGGCTACCATCATAGTGAGAATCAGAGGTGGTCATAAAAAAGCATCTAATTTGGAAAAATATGAGGATTACAGGGAAATTTGAGACTTAGAAAGAAACCAATAAAAACAAAGAAAATTTTGATCAGAGAACATTTGAGCAATCTTTCAATAGTTCTGTAGTAAATACATGTATTCTTGATAGCATCTTTACTTTGTATATTTAATAGGTTATAAACATGTTCTCCAGAAGATATGTATCTCTTTTTTTATTAACACTTTTAATTCTTTCTGAAAAAGATACGGCAGAAAGTTTTCTCATTAATATGTTTTTTTCTAGGTTTTATATGTGTATGCATTACCAAAACAATACAGGTCAAATGAATATATTTGATGTCATATTTTGTAGTCTTAAGTAATATTTTATTTTGTGTAGTATCAAGAACATTGTGATATAAAAGGAGCACTGGATTTTTTAGTCTTGCTCGGCCCTGCCACTAATTAACTTGCCATCTAAGTCTTGGTTTTTGTCTCTGTAAAAATGCAGGAAAGTGGGCTTAGGTATTGCTGTTCAAGGTGTGTTCTATGGCCTAGCAGTATTAGTATCCTCTGGGAGCTTGTCAGAGATGCAGGTTCTTTGCTTTCACCTTTGACCTACTGAATCATGCCCTGTATTTTAATAAAATCTCTAGTTAATTTGTATAGTGACTATATGTTGAGTGACACTGGGCTGTAGTAGCTTCTATATCATTATACCTGAAAACATGTGAATTGGGAATGTGGCATTTTGCATAGAAATATCCACCTATTTTGAAATGATAAAAATTTGGTACCATTGGGTGGCACCTATGGTTCAAAGGAGTAGGGCACTGGTCCCATATACCGGAGGTGGGAGATGGTGGGTTCAAACCCAGCCCTGGGAAAAAAAAAAAAAAAAAGGTACCATTTACTAATTATAGGTGAGTTCCAGGACTACAAGTTACTCCCTGTGTGATCCTGGGTAAGTTATTTACCTTCTCATATGAAATGCATACAGTAGTAACTACATTATAGGGATGGTGTATTAAATGAAATAAAATACTTTATAATACAACTGAGTTTAATACATGTTGGTTTTTTCATTTCCTTTTCTCTCTGGCAACCCTCCACATCCCTACTCTCAACTTATATTAAGCTACAAAGATAGTCAGATGAATAGATTAAATTCTATTAAATAGTGCATCAATAACATGTTCACATTTCAAATCTCAGCTGAGCTATTAATTAAGCTGAGCTGAGCCCATTAATTTCCTACTCTAAAGTAGTTAATTTCATTCTCTAAAATTGTTGTTACAAACCTTTCTTGCTCTCCCAAACTATAGAGTGTCACCTCTTCCTACAATATTCAGGCCTCTGCTAGGCCAAGTCAATGATCTACAGCCGGATGAGGGAGGCAGTGAGATTTCAGGACCTGCAATAACTCCCTACACAGGCAGGAAAACACAGAATAGCCTCAAATCCATGTGAGCACCATCCATCCCATCAAGCTCAGGCAAATAATCTTGGGGTGAAGAGAAAGCAAGGTTGGAGATGGGATGACTATATCATGAAGTGAACAATTGGGGAATTAATGACCTTACCACAAAGCATAGACTGTATCTTTGTGTTATTGATTCTCAATGCCTGGCACAATGCCTGGGATTCATGTGTGCTCAATAAATTATTTCTTCTTCAGTGGATCAAGGTGAGGTTGAAGAGCAGACTAGATAACATGAACAGTGGGAAGTGTGTAAGATTTGTCCTTGAGAAATGTGACCCCAGAATGTGAATGAAGGATGGCAAAATAAGACAGTGCCTAGAGCTGGTAAAGTTGCCCAGTCTTAGGTAAAAGACCAAAAACTAAACACAAAAGCAGAAGAGATGGAGATAGAATCACCGAATTCAGGCTCAGGAATGACAAAGAAACCAGTTACCAAGGTGTAGCTTCATATTAATAGATGGCCCATGGTAAAGAACCACTGGGATGCTTCCAAGGAGACCACAAAGACAGAGGAAAGACTTCCAGACTATAAGGAAACTCCCTGGTGCTTTAGCTGCCACTTGGGATTTGTTTTGATTAGGCTCAGTAAGACATGCAGACACAGAAGTGATTGTCATGAAGAAAGAAGTTTATTATACTTACAGTTCCCTAGAGTCACAGAGCCACATGGGAAACACACAACAGCCAGGCAGACTGGCGGAATAAGAAGAAAAAGAACTGTGGGCTACAGTCATTATTGCAATTGCAGCAAGAATTGGGGAAAAGGGAAGTCCTGCATTGCTGTGGGAATAAAATACAGGTAAGCTTAAATGTGCTTGTTATTACACAATATAAAGTGCATGTCCCCCTCAAAAGGAGAGAGCCAATCCTTGGTCCAGTGTGGTAAACAAGGGTAGCAGTTAGAGTAGGGCTAATGGGAGAATACCAAAGCATCAAATACAGAAAACTTGAAATGGTGATTACTCCTGGGCTGGGTCAGGGAGAAGGGTCCCACAGATGTTCTAGTGCTGGTGGGCTGCAGGGACCCTCTGTGCTGGCAGTAACCTGAAAAGGTGGGGGGATGAGGGGATGTCACAGATAAATGGTTGGTGTTTCCCAGCCTCAGCAGAGGTCTCGCACAATTGGTGTGACCTAAATGCACTGATCATGAGGGAACTTTGGGGCCTCAGACAGTGATTACTGTCATGGTACTCAGTGTAAAAAGATCATACTTTGGCACTGAGTAATACTGCCAGATATTGTCATAATCCTGATAAAAAGGGAGAACTCCAACTGTGACTAAGATTAAATTTCTTGTCAGCCCATTGTGGGGGTAGAAATTCAGAGTTTGAAATTAAGAATATTTATTTGATTTTCCATTTTTTGGCCAGGGCTGGGTTTAAACACTCCACTTCTGGCCTATGGGGCCGGTGCCCTACTCCTTTGAGCCACAGGCGCCTCCCTAAGAATATTTTGAAAACATCAAATTTTGTGGACTACAGAGATAGTTGTAAGTTGACAGTCATTTAAACCATAGATGGGAATTGTTCTATTTCTGGAAACTATGATGTACAATGTGGACAAGTGTTTAAATATTATCAGACTTCCACTTGGCCATGAACTATAAGAGTACCTTAAACTCAGCCCCTCTGCCTTTCAGAAGGTTGTTTTAGCTCTACTTAGACACAGAGGTACATTTCCCCCAAACAACTGTTTTCTTATTCCTACAATATTAAATACTGTGGCCTTCTCTCACTAGTTTGAAATGTTGCCTTTACCAAATATTAAACTTTTGTATATTATTTAGGCCAGCAAGTTGTCACCTTTTTGGCTGCAAGTGCTTTTGCATTCTTAACATTTTGAGGGGGCATCTAAAAGAGCTTTAGCTCCTGTAAATTATAGCTCTTGATGTTTACCATATTAGAAATTAAAACTAAGAAATATTTAAATATTTTCAAGTTATTTCAAATAACAATAAGCCAATTACATGTTAACATAATAACACATTTTTATTTAAAAACTTAATTTTCCTACAAAGAAAAAAAGGTGGGGAAAGTGGCACTGTTTCAATAGTTTTGCAAATCTGTCCATGCCTAGCCTACGGGAGGACAGCTAGATTCTCACTCTTCTACCTCTTTAGTCAATCTGTTGTGATATTTTGTGTTCCTTGAAGAAAATCAAGTCTCACATAGATGATATGTCATTGTGAAAGGGAGGACACTGCAGACCTTTGAGGGGGTCTCTGGAAACCCCAGGGGGGGTTCTTGGACCACATTTTGAAAACAACTACTTTATTTAAAGTTTTTTCTATTGCTTCTATACATCTGTCTCCATAATTAGTATTTCACCGTTCTAATTAGTGCATGTTTACAATATGTTGGACACTCTATACTAAAATTTCCTTACTCTTTTCTCCCTCCCCCCCAGAGTTTTGTAGCTATTTTTACACATTATTTTTCAGTTTGAATTAAAAATATTTTTATGTGTAAAAAAACAAGCTGTTAGAATTTTAATTGGAATGGTATTGTTTATAGAGAAATTTGTAGAAAATTGACATCTTTACAATAATTTATTTTTCTATTTGATATTATCTCAATATCTTAGAAAGTTGAACATGAATTTTTGGTCCATTGGACTCCTTAATGGACTAAATTGTTGTTGTACACCCTCAATGAGAAATCGCTGAAATGTGTCCAAATCTCTGGACTGAAACCCTTTGAGGATAAGGAGATCACTGATCCTAGCCACTATGTTTTTTTGTGTGACACTGAATGACAAAAGGTTCAGTTACTAAATTCAACCCATTTGGTAATTAGTTTGTTGTTTCTTCCTTAGCTTCAGTAAAGTCTGGTCAAAACTGAGGAGTTTATTTGAACCTTGCCAAAATCAAATGCAATAAAACCTGTGACTCTGGGCTGTGTAGGGAAGGATATGAAGTGGGAAGCAGACAGAGTACTGTGAGGTTCTACCTACTAACCTTAGTTTTTCTCTTATTCATTGCAGATTTGGAGATCACCTTAATCTATCTGAGGCTCAGTTTTCTCACTTCTAAAGTAGGAATTAATAATAGCCATTCTGTTTATTTCAGAGGATTGATATAAATACAAAACATAGCATTATACTTTGTAAAATGCATGATCTTATGTAAGAATACAGTTTGAGAGTTGTAGAGCTGGGCTGACACCTCATAGGGTAGCTAGTCATGAGTTCTTGGAGCCCTAGGAGTTTTCTAGGTATTTTCCAGAGCCAGAGGTGGAGTCAAGGGTCCAAGTAGAAGGGAAAGTCAAAGTGAAGGGTCCCCTGCCCATTTTACTGTTTGAATTAGGTTTATTTGGTTTCTTGCTTGAAGCTAGACACCATATTATTTTCAAACATTTGGACACCTCTAGCTCTAGTCCAGACATTCATTTTCATAGATGAAGAAACAGATAAACAGAACTTATTTTCCCACTAGCTCAGCTTGACAATACTAGTATTGAGGGCAGAATTGTGATCTAATGTTTAATGTGTGATATGTTTTCAATTTACTTGAATTTTAATTTTAAAAATCTGTACAAAATTTAATTATCTTTGGCTTCAGTCTGGAAACCTGATTTTCTATTGATCTGTATCCAGGCATAGATCAGACTTTTTATAAATAAAGCCAAATATAGACATACAATATAAATGCTGTTTAGTCTGCCACACCTGTAAATCTTCATCTTAGAACTAAGGAACATTTACGCACAGTAGTTCACAAGACTAAGTTATAGGAAGACATTAGGAAACATTCTTAGCAATAATAAAAATACATTTAACTGAGGTATCTTTTACTTTGGGGTGTAAAGGAAAATTTAGTTGAAAGGAGAAAAAATTAGATGTTCCTTACTGAAGTCTGACTCTTCTGCTAGAGAAGCTTTATCCAACCTTTTGTGTGTCATGTCCACATGATGCCAAACAACCAGGTATCTCCACATACTCTGATGGATATTTTTCGTTTGCTTTGACTCTTCTTCAGATAATCTTCTCTAGGGGCACAGATAAATTAACTACTAATATTAGATAGTTTTTTTTTAAAGGAACTAAATAATGGATTCCTTTGCTGTCATGTCTGGATTTTAACACAATAAAATGGAAAACAGAATGTTAAAGTACTCTGGCTTACAGGAAGACAATGCTTGCTTCTCTTTGGGACCAGAGGAGGCAGGTGACCACGAGCTGATTTGTTCCTTGGGGAATGGTATTGAGTATACAAGAACACCTGGCCAAGCTCACATATGCCTCTTCTGCAGGAGCCCCTTTCATTGGAGAGAACTTTTAGAGTCACATGCATAAATTCCTCACTGCCCCATCACACTATAGGGGAGGACCCAGTTCTCTAACAGGGTTGGATGTTAGATTATAGAAAAGGAAACTAAAGGCCCTTTTAGTTTCTTGATTATGAAAGCACCAGCATCTCCTCTCTCATTAATCAGGGACTAGGGTATTGTAGCATGCAAAGGAAACTTTAAGCACAGGATTAAGTAAAAGTGTACAAAGAATTTATCTTTTTTTTTTTTTGTCTTATTTAAAATTTTAGATTAATATGAGGGTATATATGATTAGGGTATATAGTTTGCTTTTGTAAGGTTAAGGTATTCAGGTGTATTCTTCACCTAGGAAGTGTTCAATATACCCAATGCAAAGGGGGGAAGGTAGGAAGTTACCTATCCCCTAATCCCCCACTTGATTCTCATTGAGTTTTTCTCTCATGTGAGCATGTGGTGTTAATCTACTAGTTCCAATTTAGTACGGGATTGTTTTGCCATTCTTGTGATACTTTGGAGAATGGTCTTCAATTACATCCAGGTTATTAAAAAAGATGAAAAATCCCTATGTTTTTATGGCTGAATAGTATATTCCATGGCATACATACATAAGAATTTTCTATTTGTGTGTTGAAGAGTGCTTGGGTGGTTTCCACATCTTTTGCAGTTGTGAACTGTGCACAATTTGCATTTGAGTGCAAATGTCTTTATGGTAAAAATGTCTTTCTCTGTTTTGCGTATAGCTGGTAGTGGGATTACAGGATCAGGTAGTAGGTCTACTTTTAGTTCTTTGAGGAATCTCCATATTTCTTTCCATAGAAGCTGAACTAATTTGCAGTCCCATAAACAGTGTATTAGTGTTGCTTTCTCTCTGCACCCACAGCAGCATCTGTTGCTTTGGGACCTTATGATGTAGGCCATTCTCACTGGAGTCAGGTAATGTATATGAAAGTGGTATTGATGTGCATTTCTCTGATGGTTGGAGAAGATGAGCATTTTCTCATATGTTTGTTGGCCGTTAGTTTGTCCTCATGAGAAAAGTTTTTGTTCATATCCCTTATCAAGTTTTTTTTTATGATAGTTAATATTTATTGAGTGCTTACAATGTCTTAGGTAGTACACATTGTAATGACACATAGGGCGTGTTCTCTGAGCACTTTGCACAGTCACACCAGCTGTGATGATGGCAACGCTGTTGTCATCCAGCACAGGGCAGCAGTACGTCCTCCTTAGTCCTAGCACATCCTGCTGACACACCAGCTCCAATCTAAAGTCAGGAATCAGACACAGCCTCCCTCGTCCCCATCTGTCACCACCAAGGATCATCAACCATTAGCTGTCACATCAAGTCAAATAGAGATGAAGACATGCTTTCTTCCTCCTGAGACCCAAGCAGAAAAGATGTGCTACTGTACTGAATCAACCACTTCATTTTTTTTTTTTTTTTTTACATACTTCATCTCATTTAATTTTATGAGGTAGATACAGAGGAGGAAAAATGTATCGAGTTGTGCTGTTCTATATGGTAATTTCAGCCACATGTGGCTATTAAAATTTAATTTAGATTAATTAATTAAAGTGGAGCACTAGCCACCCACATCATAAGCAATACTCAGGTGGCTGGTGGCTACCATATTGGACAGCACAGATATAGGTCCTTTCCATCAAGGCAGAAAGTTCTACTGGACTGTGTCATTGTAGAGCAGGGGTGGTGCACAAGTTCGACACAAAGAGCCAAAATTTTAAACTGTGAGAGTCAGAGAGCCACACCACGCAGTGACCTGCCAAAACAGACAAACACTCACACAAAAGCATATAATTTTAACAATAATATATTAAACACATAATATAACATGTCAGTCAGGTGTTTTTTGTTACCTTGTTGGAGCCGCATGCGGCTCGAGAGCCGCGTGTTCGTCACCCCTGATGTGGTCCATCCATACAGTGGAACATACACCAACAGGTAGACTGTCTAAAATGTGGTCCATCCATACAGTGGAACATACACCAACAGGTAAGTAGACTGTCTAAAATGTGGTCCATCCATACAGTGGAACATACACCAACAGGTAGACTGTCTAAAATGTGGTCCATCCATACAGTGGAACGTATACCAACAGGTAGAGCGTCTAAAATGTGGTCTATCCATATAGTGGAACATCACTCAGTCATAGAGGAATAACCACACCATGGACAGATCTTGAAAACATTATGCCAAATTAAAGGAATCAGTCAAAAAACACAAAGACTGCACAACGCCATTTCTGTGGGTGCCCAGAGCAGGCAGCATCATGGGACAGAAACCGTATCCGTAGCTGCCAGGGACAGAGGGTGAGAAGGTGGGAGGTTTATGGGGGTATGTGGTTTATCTTGGGGATCAGAAAAATGTTCTATCCAAGGTGGGGGGTCCCTTCCAAAACCTCCAGTGGGTGCCTGAAAACCTGAATAGTACCCAGTGTTCTCAATACCAGCAACTATGTGACTGACAACCAGGGAGCGTCCACAACCCTGGACAGGGCGACCATCCACCTCCACGTGGATGGCTTGGGATTTCACCACTCAGAACAGCACACAATTTAAAATTTTACAAATCCTTTACTTCTGAAATTCTCCATTCAACATTTCACACCACAGCTGACTGGGCCCGGAGGTGCGGCTAAGCCTGAGTGTGGGAGCCAGGGGGCAGATAGAGGCCTCCCGCTGCAGCTCCTACAGAAGCCCAGCTCACTCCAGCCCAGCGACACAGCACAGATCCTGTCTCTAGCTGGGCATGGTTGCTCACACCTGTAATCCCGGCACTCTGGGAGGCCAAGGCGGGTGGACTGATTGAGCTCAGGAGCTTAAGACCAGCCTGTGCAAGATTGAGACCCCATCTCTAAAAATAGCCAGGTGTTATGGCAGGTGCCTGTAGTCACAGCTACCCAAGAGGCTGAGGCAAGAGAATCACTTAAGCCCAAGAGTCTGAGGTTGGGTTGCTGTGAGCAATGCCACGGCACTCAACCCCAGGGCAACTAAAACTTCACGTCAGGGTTTAAGTGAAATCCATGCTGTAGAGCACCCTAAAAGAATACCAAAGGAATGGCAACTGTAACCAAAGTCCAGCAAGACGAAATAGCGCATTAAAGCCACTGCCACTGTACAGAGAAGCCCCAAACCCCACACACGTCAGGACAGCCCTGAAGTAGGGTGCCTGCCCCACCCAGACAAAGGCTGAGAGGAGCCACTGCATCATCCAGGACAGGGTGGCCAGAGGTTCAGGGACGGGCCACTCACCCAGAAAGCTTGAGGGTCAGGACTGGCCCTGAGAGCAGCACAAACCAGTCGTCATGCTTGGGGGGGCTCATCAAACAGACCTACCTGTGCCACCGGCAACTGATGCCAGGACGACGCAGGATGACGCTGGACTCCAGGAAAGACAGCAAAGCTGTGTGGCCTCGGAGGGGGACAGGCTTCCCAGACCAGACGCAGGATGCACAAAACGTCCTTGATCTGGCAGCCCTGACTAGTACATGGGAATCAGCAAGCCAGCTAGTCAAGCACTATAAACTTATGGTTGTTTCTAACAGTCCTAGAAACACACACTGATACATTGACAGATGGGATTACGTGACCGTGACCGGGACTTGCTTCAAACGAGAGGTAGGAGCAGGCAAGGGAGGATCCACCAGCAAAAGATTACATTTGAAACTGAGTTGAAGAACAGGCAGATCCTATTTTAAAGATTTCTAAATCAAAGAATTTTTAAAGACATCAGCAAAAATGAAACGAAAAGCCATCCCTAGGGGACGGTGGCACAGTGTGCAGGGCACTCAGCAGGGGCCACTCCAGCCCCACAGGCCACATTCAGACTCACACCAGGCAGGGCAAGGCCCTGCAGCCATCCAAACTGAGTTCACCTCAGGGAACTCACATAGCCTGTGCACCCCCAGGAATGCCTGCTCGCTGCTCACGTTGGACTCACCACTGTCAGGACAAGCTGGGGTCTGAGACGGCAAGAGGGCATGTGAGGGAGCTGCCACGTGTGTGCGAACGTGCATGCTAACAAATGCAGAAAAACTGCAAGGGCATGGATGAAATGACCCCACCCCAAATTTATGAAGCATCCAGCTGAGGACAAGGATAGGCTGCTGAGACTGAAAGGTCCCATCCATGATATGGTTTCTGGTTATTACCATATATACTCGAGTATAAGCTGAGTTTTTCCGACACAAAATTTGTGCCGAAAAAACTCGCGTATATACGGTATTATTCCTTTAAGAAACTGCTACATTTGATAACTGAGTTTATTTTAAAGTTTCTTATATGAAAATCCTGACAAATAGAAAAAATAACATTTAAAAACGCCATTAAGGACTTTTGTTTCTGCCCACACATCTACGGCCCTGGGAAGGAGCTCAGCAGTGCTCCAGCAGCCCGTCAGGGGTCTGAGAAGCTGTCTACCCCTCTTCCAGGCTTGACTTCACCAGGGACAGGACTCACTCTCACAGGAGCTCAGCTCATGTGCCACTGCTTTTTCCCACAGAGTATCACTTTTTACCCTCGAAGCCGAAAGAGCGAGAACTGCCTCTGGATGTGGACCACCAGCATGCACGAGTCCACACCATCACCTCTGGTCACCACAGTAGCCATGATACCACGAGGTGGTGGGAAGGTTCAGCCACGCCACCAGTTGACCACCCTGAGCCACTCACCACAGGCAGCCAACCGGGAGCTGAGGTCTCAGGGCCACAGAGCCCAGTTCACCGTAAGGCCCACTAGCCTACTGGCCCAGAGCTCCTCCCCAAAGGCTCCCAGGTACCCCAGACCTCCCCACCTGCCTGTGCCCTGCCACAGTAACAACTCTGAAAATCAGCCTTCCCACTCCACGCCACTGACAGACCACCACAAGGACAGAGAAGGGACAGGCCCTGGGTAGAGAAGCATGAGGTAGTCACTGCTTTTTCAGACCTCCCGGGAAAGCCAGCCGCAGCAGGAACTATTGCCCACCCTCAGGCGAGGCCGACTCTGAGAAGCAGGGATCACAGGCCTGAAGTCTCCCCACAGACCACCAGAACTCGCCCCACGGAGATGCTGGCAAAACGATCAGCACCCGCGGGGGCACCTGTCGCCCCCAGAGCCCAGGAGCAGGGGGCACACGGCACCCACTCTAGAGCTGGCATAGCCTCAGTGAGCCAGGAGGTAACACCAGAACAAGCCCCAGATGAGGAGCAGAATGCTGGAAGGGGAGGGGCTGTCTCCTTCAACAGGACAGTGAAAACCTCCAGAACACCCAGACCTGAGAACTGAGGAAGACCAGGGACACACCCAGACACGTGTGGCAAGGGCCACCCACACTACAGGGTGCACGAGTGGTGACTCTGTGAAGAGGCCTGGCTGTTCTGTGCCCTCGTTTTTTGCAACATTGGGTAAATTCAAAGTTATTTCCAAATTAAAAGTTAAAATCAAGGTCTCCACCACCAGCAGCTCTGGAAACAAGCCTATCTGTACCACCACCACAGAGCCATCCTCCAGCCACCTTGACTGGAGCAGTGGGTGCCGATAATCTGGAGAGAAAACTTCAAATAAACTGTCAACTCCGCCTTTGCCAAAGCCAGTCAGGTACGAGTGAACAACAGTAGTAACACAGCTGGCTACACAGGCTGGGTCTCCCCATGCTTGAGTGCCTGGTCTGCATGCCTGGGATGGCTCAGAAGAGACTGCGGGTGGTGTGATGGTGCCTTGAGGCCAGGACTGAGGTAGGTGGAGGGGGTCTAAGGTGGCGGAACTCACAGCCCACAGCACGGACTCTGGGAAGAGCACCCCAACAAAGTGATGAGACTCTCCACCCTCCAAACACCCAGACTGTCTCCCCAGCACTGTTTGTATTTGCTTCGGTGCCCTTATGCCACACAAACCTGCTCCCAGATGCAGAGGTCCACCTCACTGCCAGAAAGGGCTACCCTCGAGGCACCCCTCCTCCTGCACTATGACCTGCCCCAAACCAGAGCCCAGCAAAGCCAGCAGTCAGAGTGGCTTCTCGCACGGGGCAGAGCTTCCAGAGGGCCCTGACTAGGAGAAAGCAACTGGCAGCAGGCACAGCATGCACCAGCTGCTTCCCACACAGCAGCATTTGCAAACACGCAGTGTTTACTTTTCCATTTGTTTTAGAGCATCCTTTCAGAGTAGCCACTATTTTAGACCCAACACAGACTGCTCCTGACTGCACACAGGGAGAGCAGCCACCTGCAACTGCAGCTCTCCTAAAGCCCTCCAGCCCGTCCACAGGACAAATACACAGACCCGACTCTTCTCGAAGCCTCACAGACAGGCCTCATGCCCAGGAAGACCCAGCCAGCGGCTCCCGTTTTGCCAATCCATAGCAGATCAAAACTTCAATAAAGTAGGAAAACATGCCAAAAACGTGGAGAAAAAGACATAAAACCCAAGCCAGAATGTTTTACTGTCTGTCCAGTGGAATGGCTACTGAGCACCCCACTCCATCTTGGAGTCTGCCTGATGGCCCAACAGAGGCCTCCCACAAGGCCCCCAGGGCATACCCCACCCTACACCACTGACAAGCTGACTGTGCACCCACTGCGCTCACACCCTCCCCACCAGTCAGTCCCCTACAGCCAGAGGATCCACAGCAGACATGGCCACAACTCTCAGAGGTCACTCTCCGAAGATGCAGGTGCTTCCCCCACACCACTCAGAGCAGAATCAAAAGACTCGATGCTCAGCTGACCCGGTCCCCACTTACACGGCAGAAGAAAAGGCAACACCAGGAACAGGAGAAATGTAACTGCCTGCACCAAAACTTGATTTTGTTCTTGGAAGGAAAAAACAAGAGAAGGAAAGGACATTTTCTTTCTTCTTTCAACTTCCCTTTACGTAACTTCCCCAATTTTGTTTTTCTTTTTTTCCTCCCCCCCTCCCCCCAACGCCTCTCCAGGAAAACAATTCCCTAATTTTAAATGTTCTCTTTCTGTGTTGGGAAGCTCCTTTTGTTTGGGAAAAGTAGGTAAGGGGAGGAAGACAGATGAATGGACACAGACCTGAGATACAGGGACCCCTGCTCCAGAGGAGCTCCAGACACCTCTGCAATGACCGCCCAGCCTGACGTCCACAACATCGCAGACTCAACCCACAAGGGGCAGAACACAGCCAACCGTGAGAGGAAGGGAGACCACTGTAGAGGGCTGTGGTGAGTGTCCCCAGAGAAACACCACCTGCATTCCCCCCCACCCCAGGGAGCTGCCCACAATCAGCCCCCCCACCACACTGGCTAAAGCAACCCTTGGCAGTGACCCCAGAGATTCCATAATACCCACATCTCTATTCCAGAGTCTATCACTCAGGGAAATAAAAAGCAGTCTTTAGGGTTTAAAAACACTGAGGGGTGCAGGGGCTCATGGCTATAATCCTAGCACTCTGGGAGGCCAAGGTAGGAGGATCGCTTGAGCTCAGGATCTCAAGACCAGCCTGAGCAACAGTGAGACCCTCGTCTGTACTAAAAATAGAAAAATTATGGCTGGCACGGTGGCTAACGCCTGTAATCCCAGCACTCTGGGAGGTTGAGGCAGGTGGATTGCCTGAGTTTAGGAGTTCAAGACCAGCCTGAGCAAAAGCCAAGTCCTATCTTTACTAAAAATAGAAAAACTAGCCTGGTGTCATGGCAGGCACCTATGGTCCCAGCTACTCGGGAGGCTGAGGCAGGAGGATCACCTGAGCCGAAGAGTGATGACAAAATATTTACAAAATATTTTCTATGCATTAGATGCCTCTTTGTAAAATTTTGTAATGAACATTTTGTAAATGAAAGAACATTTACCTGTCATTTTCCTACATAAGTCACTTTAGGGGTGACTTTTGGGATACCCTGTATCATCTAATCACATAAAGCTAAATATAAATTATTTCAAATCACAAATATACAGTCCCCCATCTAATGATGGCTTGATTTAATTTGACTTTACGATGGTACAAAAGCCACAAAAATTCAGTAGCAACTGTACTTAAAAGAGCACCCATACCAACCAGGTGCAGTGGCTCACATCCGTAGTCCTGGCACTCTGAGAGGCCAAGGCAGAGGGATCCTTTCAGCTCAGGAGTTTGAGACAAGCCTGAGAAAGAGAGGCCACCATCTCTACTAAAAACAGGAAAATTAGCTAGCTGTTGTGGTGGGCTCATGTAGTCCCAGCTACAAGGGAGGCTGAGGCAAGAGAATTGCCTGAGCCCAAGAGTTTTACTATGAGCTGTGATACCACGGCACTCTACTCAGGGCCACAGAGTGAAACTGTCTCAAGATGAAAAAAAAGAAAGAAAAGAAAGAAAAGAAAAGAAAAGAAAAGAAAAGAAAAGAAAAGAAAAGAAAAGAAAAGACAAGACAAAAAGAAGGAAAAAAAAAAAAGAGTACCCATACAATCCTTCTATTTTTCACTTTCAGTAGAGTATTCAATAAATCACATAAGACATTCAACTGTTTATTATAAAGCAGGCTTTGGGTTAGATGGTTTGCCCAACTGCAGGCTAATGCACGTGTTCTGAGCTCATCCAAGGATAGCCAGGCTGAGCCATGATGCTCAGGAGGGCAGGTGTGTGGATGTGTTAAAGGCATGTTCAACTTAGGATATTTCCGACTTACAATGGGATAGGTCTATCGCGCTATACCCCATCATAAGCCAAGGACAGCTAGAAAAATAATACAAAAGGCTGATAATGTTCAATGTATTAAAGAGAATTTTTACTTTTGTGTGTTTGTATAACAGTTTCTCAATCTGTCACCTGGCCAGAGCACAGAGGTATCATCACAGCTCACTGCAGCACAAACTCCTGGGTTCAAGCAATCCTCCTGGCTTGGCGCCTATAGCTCAAGCGGCTAAGGTGCCAGCCACATACACCAGAGCTGGCGGGTCCGAATCCAGACTGGGCTTGCCAAACAACAATGACAACTACAACCAAAAAAAAAAAAAAATAGACAGGTGTTGTGTCAGGCACCTGTAGTCCCAGCTACTTGGGAGGCTGAGGCAAGAGAATTGCTTAAGTCGAGGAGCTGGAAAGTGCTGTGAGCTGTGATGCCATGGCACTCTACCCAGGGCGACAGTTTGAGGCTCTGTCTCGAAAAAAAAAAAAAAAGCAATCCTCCTGCGTTGGCCTCCGGAAACATGAGGATTTCAGCTGTGAGCCACTACAGCACTCAGCAATTTTTACTCTTTAATAAAAATGTCCTGAAAGTCTATCAGCTACTCAATTTGTAAAATACGTACAATTTTATTAATAAGTAAATCATTTTCAAATGACAAGACAGTCCCTGTCAGGAGCAGACATACATTTTCATCTTTCCCTCCTCCTGAGTGAGGCTTTACTCACTTGACAAACTGTTCTAAAGCTCCACAGCCCACATATAAAGTGCACCGCCCTCTCAGAGATTAAGGAGGTACTGCAGCACATAGAGGAGCTGGCTAACCTGGAGGAGTGTTCATGCAGTACCACAGGCCCTGGTGCAAAAACCCACTGTCACCTACCTCACAGACTAAGAAGGCAACGAGTATTTTTAAGGATAATAAAACAAAAGGAGCGAGTTACGGTTAAGAGGAGCAGGTCAGAAAGAGAACACAGTCAAGGACTGGGAGCAGACCCAAGATATTTAGTAATGAGGGCCCTGGGTCACACAAGAAGAGGGGCAGGCGCCCTGGGTCACACAAGAGGAGGGACAGGCACCTTGGGTCACATTCGAGAGGGGCAGGCCTGCCCACAGCAAGCTTCCACTTTGCGCTGCTGAAGACCTGTCCTCTAGGTCTGAGGGCCTGACGCAGACCAGAGGAAGTCTGCACCACTAAGGAAATCATCAGAAAAATAACAAAGTCTGCAAGAAGACCAGGCAAGGGCTCAAACCTGTGATCCCAACACTTTGGGAGGCCTGAGTTCAAGTCCAGCCTGTAAGACCTGATCTCTAAAAAACAGTCAAGCGTTGTAGCAGGCACCTGTAGTCCCAGCTACTCGGGAGGCTGAGGCAAGAGATTCACTTAAGCCAGTGGTGCTCCACCTGTGGGTCTCGACCCACAGGAACTGTATTAAAGGGCTGCAGCATTAGTAAGGTTAAGAACCACTGGCTTAAGCCCAAAGTTTGAGGTTGCTGTGAGCTGTGACACCCTAGCACACTACACAGGGTGACAAAGTGAGACACTGTCTCAAAAAAAAAAAAAAGTTTACATGAGAGGACAGAGGTCCCCACCCTCACCAAGGTCCCCACAGTTGCTCTCCTCCCCTCCTCAGCTTCTGTCCCACGGGGAACAGGACTTCTGGTTTCCAAATCACTTTTTAAAAATTCTGTAAGTTTCCAAAATTTGGTTGAGGGAAGGCAGGGAATAGCATTTTAATGTGCTAAAGATGGTAACAAAACAGAGACACTGAAGCCTGCAGACCCTGGCTGAGTGAATGCCAGTGTGGCTGCGGTGTCCAGGACAGTACTGGGCTTACCCTGGGAGGCCAATGCAGCATTAAGAAAGCCATCAATTCTCACGTCTATAGACTAGAACCCTCTGCAGTGTCTATGCCTCCAAGTGATGTGGCAAGTGGACAGGACCACAGGACATGCAGTGAAAGCAGCCTAGAGCTCTACAGGCTGAGGGGGGAGTCTTCCCTCTCCCTCTAGGTCAGTCCTCCAGCCAGTGTGTGGATGTGCTTACCTCTGAGGAGGAATGTATGGGGCACACACGGCTGGCAGAACGGCACAGGGTTCGGCCAGCACTTTCTTGGCCTTTTTTGCCTTCTTCCTGACCTTGGACGTGGACCTGACTGCTTTGACTGAGCTCTCTTTCCGACACACACCATTTTTCATTTCAACATCCCCATAAATGTTCAGAGGCCTCCGAGTGCAGCCGGGAGGTGTGTGCACATCACAGTAGGCAGTCTTTCTGACTGAGAAGGTGGTGCTGCCTCCGGCCAGCTCCTTCACAGGCTCCATCTTCATGTAGAGGCCAGCCCTCTGGGCACACGTCACGTGGAAAGCTGTGTAACAGTTGGCCTTGTGGCACTGGATGCAGGCACCCACGCCCTTCTGCTTACAGAGGTAACATGTCAGTTTCCACCGGGCGGGGGGGATGTTCCTCACGCCATCAATGGGCTCAATGAACACCGTGTTGGCAAAGCCGACCTCCGGGATCCACAGGGCACACACCACGTGGCCCCAGCGGTCATCATCTGTCTTTTTGAAGGCACCACCCTTGTTGGGGCACAGCACGCAGTCGGCCGGCCGGGCCCGGGACTGCAGGCAGTGGCGGCACAGCCACTGGCCCTCGGGGATGTAGGGCACCCCATAGCACTCCTGGTGCACAGCCAGGTTGCACATGTCACAGAATAGGATCACGTTGCTGTTCTGACACTCGCCGTCCATGCAGATGCAGCACACGGCGTCCTCGTCGATCAGGGACTGTTGTTCACCCTGCTTCTGGTTCTCGCAGTACGACTCCTTCTCAAAGCGGTCCATCAGGAACTCAAACATGCTCTGCGACACGGCAGACACGCAGTCACCCCTGCGCTTCTCGTTGACGATCTCCAGCCAGGCATAGTCCTCCTCGTCCATGTCGTACTCCACCTCGTTATCCAGCTCCTCCGCTGACTTCTCGATGAACTTGTAGTACACAGGGGGCCTCCTGGGTGCAGAAGGGGGGCTGTACTCCACAATGCGCACCTTGGGCTCAGGGAGCGTGCTGGCCGAGGCTGCGGTGCCATGGGCACTGGGGAGGGCTTCGTTTTTCTTTTTGACTCTGTTGTTTTTGTGACGCTTAGTTCTCAAGCACACGGGTGGCCTCTCGCTATTCTCCTTATTGCTGTTGCATTCACTCATCTCTTGAGCAGTGAGGTCATCTTCTAGTATGATCTCCAGGGGATCAAAAATACTGATCCGGTGCAGGCGCCCTTCGATTTCTATCTCGACCATCCTCTGAGCTTGCGCGTAGGTCAGTGTCTCTCGTGTGGGGGAGTGTTTAACACTGCACGGGGAAGAGGGGTGCCTCGCTGCAGAGCCTCGATGGCATCGCCCTTTCCTCCTCATTTGGTAATGATTACCTGAAACGAAGCCAAGCACAAAGTTAGCTCCCTCCAGGGTACTTGAGAAAAACCATCAAGGTACACTGGGCTAGTCACCTCATCAACTCATCACTCAATCAAAATGAAACTCAGAGCTCACAAATTTCAGAGGTTTCAAAAACACTCATCCCCAAACTCACCATCATATGTGACAGCCCTGACAGCTTCCTTGAAGGGCCTCACAGTAACCCCAGGACCAGAAGACAGAGCGGTGACACCACAAGGACGGTGGGGAGCAGCCACCCAGGCCTCTGGTGACCCAAGTCCCTCTAGACTACTAGAACCCACGGCTCACCAGTCACAACAAGAGGCTGCAGAACTGACAGCAATGCCCTCCAGAGTGGGGTCCCAGGCCAGAGCCCCCCACTGCAGAGCTGCTTTGCTGGCAGGCAGGGGGTCCTCCAGAAGCCCACACACAGGGCTGTGCCTGTGAGGCAGGCACACTCAGTGGCTACTTGGTTCTACCGAGCACTCCCCCCAAAGCACGCTTTCCCCTCCCCACTGTAACCCAGGAGAGTGCCCATGTGAGCCCAGGGCACAGTCCCATAGCATTCCCTCGGGGGGCCAACAGCATGAGGAGGGAGGGAACAGACCAAAGCCACACATCTCCCACAGCCACACCAGGACCCAAGAAGGCAGCCCTGTACTGGTCTTGAGACGGCTTCCCCCCTAGAGGACCTAACTCAGCTTCTGCAGGGCCTTAGCAGTGATGACCATGGAAACCCCCACAGGTCCAGCCAGCTTGCCTCTTCCCTCAAGGGCACTCTAGCCCTGGCTTGACCATGGTGCTGGCCATGTCCTCCTTGTTTTCAAGCAATCCCAGATACATGCGACACTCTGCCCACTTTCTGGCACACTTCCCTGTTCCTGCCCCATGACAAGTGCCAGACCCCCAAAGTCCCCCACTGCCTGCAGAGCACCTGAAAATCTGGCCACAGACATCTATGAGGATGTGCTGTTTTCACAAGTAGGCAAAGCCAGTGGGCTAACAGCTTGTACTACCACCTCCTTGTGGCAGAGGCCTCCACCGTCTGAACCACCAACTGCAGTCTTCCTTGGAGTGACCTGGTGTCCAGGACTTCACCAGAAGACCTGCCAACTCCGGACCACCAGCTGCCAAGGTAGCACCTGAGTACTGCTTCAGCTCCTCCCTCCAAACCACCACTTTTTACTGACAGGGAGCAAGATGATTGTTAAGAGAATGACTCACAAGCAAATGCTCCCAGCTGAAACCTAAAGCCCCACAGCTGCATCTGGCCCTGCCATGTCAGGGAAACCAGGCATCGGGCCCTGGGGCGTGTGGGGCAGCCTTACCCAGGTCTACTGGTCTTCAGGCAAAGCCCTCCGAGAGCAGGCTTCACTCTCCAAGTCCCTAAAGGAAATCACAGCAGATCCCAAGTATAGTTTTTAAGATAGACCCTTCGGACTGTGTTTTTCTTTTTCGGAGCCAAGTAGAAACGCACAGTTGATGCTGAAATTGGTAGCAATTCCCTATGAAGAGGAACCTGAAGAACCCAACTCACCTGAATCCCCAGGGCCTCCAGGAGCCCCCTCAACCCTGGATTCCAGGGGAGCCACCAGCAAAACCACCCCCCTGGCCCTGGGCCCCTAGCAGCAGCCCCTGCCACCCCTCCCAAGGTGAGGGGATGCAGCCCCCAGCAGCACAACCTGCGCTGAGGAGATGCTAACACATCCAGGGACTTCGCATGTTATTACCAAGGTGGGGCAGAAGCAACAGCTGGTTACTCACCAGATTAAAAGCAAACATGTAATTTTCCCTTCTGCAGCAAAGCACCAAGAAACTATAACCAGCCCTGCCTGCAAAACCCACACTCTGCCACAGCACTGAAGCTCCTTAACCTTTTCTACAAGAGTAAGAACCTACACCCTGATCCTTAGTGGTCTGTAGTTGTAAACGTACCTGTGATGGAGGAAAGGGCGCCCAGCAGCGCTGGGGGGTGAGGGGAGAGACCCACAGCCGCGGCCGCCCTGCGCTCCCCACCCGAGCCCTGGTCTCCGCCCTTATGTGGGAAGAGCAGGGCGACCTGCACAGCGACGAGCCCTCACACACAGGCTGGCACTGACGGCCAGCTCGGCTCCAATCAGTTCATTTCCTGCCTGCTCCAGACCAGCCACTGACACCCTGGGGGGGCATCACACCCTCTCCCGTACAGCAGGGCAGCGGGGGCAGCGCAGGTGCCGGTCCGCGCCGTAAAGACACCCGAATCCCACGAACCAGGTCCCGGCCCCAAGCAGGGTGAGCTTCCCAGGGTGACGGGAGGGAGCGGTTGCTTTCTGGGGTGTGTCAATTTGTCAAACTCGACATACGCTCGGGGGAGCTGCACTCAGTGTGAATTAGGCCCCAGCAAAGTTACTTCTCCTGCAAGGCCCAGGCCAGCCAGAAGCCGGGACCTGCGCACGCGGGGAGACCGCCGAGCACGTCCCCGCTCACGGGGACTTTCTCGTCTTGGCAAAACAGACCGAGCCGCCTGTTACATAATGCGACGGCTCGGGCACGGTGGCGGCTCCCGGCCGGGCTGGCGCGTGGGCTCCGGGCGGGGACCCCGGCCCGGGCGCCGCCCGACAGCGCCGAGCCGCCGGCTGCCGCCGCAGCCCAGGCCCCGCGGCTCCAGGCCCGGCCCCCGCCGCCCTGCCGCCCCGCCGCCCCGGGCTTCCTGGTTCCCCCGCCGCCCGGTCCCCCGGTCCCGCCGGGCTCCCCACCTCGCCGGCCTCCCCGCCCGGTCCGCGGACAATGCGGAGCCGCCGCCGCCGCCGCCGCCGCCAAACATGGCGTCGGCACCACAACCCCGAGAGGCCGGGCCGAGGCGGCGGGGCCCGGCGGCCCGCGAGGCGGCGGGGAGGCCTTCCCGGCCCGGCCCGGCCTCCGCCCACTCACCTTCGGGGCGCCGCGGCCGCGGGAGCCCGGCGGGCGGGCGGGCGGGCGGGCGCGGGGGCTGGCGCGGCCGAGGAGGCGCTAATGGCGCCCGCGGCTCCTCCGCCAACGGCCGCGCAGGCCGGGCCCGGCCGCCGCTCCTGGGCGCGGGCTCCTGTCGGCCCCGGCGGCTCCCGGCCCAGCAGCGCCGGCCGCGGGTTCTCGGTGGCCGCTCGCGCGGCGCGGGCTCGCAGCCGGCTGGAGGCCCGGCTCGAGGGGCCCAGCCGGCGGGCGCGGGCGCGGGCGGCGGGCGCGGGGCGCGGGGCGCGGGGCGCGGGGCTCGATCGGACGCCCGGGCCGGGTCGCTCGCTCGCTCCCCAGCGAAGCAAACAATGCGGCGAGCGCTCCGCCCGGCGCGCTGCGTGCGAGACGCGCCCCGCCCGCCGCCGCCATGACGCGCGGGCTCCACCGCCTCCGCCGCGCGCGGGGGAGGGGGCCGCTGGGGACGGGACCGCTGGGGACGGGACAGGGCCGCTGGAGACGGGACGGGCCGGGAGGGAGGACCCCGGGGGGGGGGGGGCCCGGGCAGGGGGATGCGGGGGCCGCGGGGCCTGGGCGTGGC
>CAUYPK010003868.1:0-20329 GCA_963574355.1 Loris lydekkerianus | reverse complement strand
TTCTAGACACTGACTAATCTCTGGGCAGGTATCTAAATAAAGATCACAAAGAAGAAAGTAGCCACAGGGGAACAGAGTTAATGGAAGAGTATCTTCAAGCATTCACTCAGTTTACTCAGTATGAAGTAATGACTGTGTCTTTCCCTCAGGGCAGAGCACTTATAGATCTTTGACAATATGTTGTTAACATATGTCAACCCTCTGGCCTTGTATCTCTGAGGAAGGGCAGCATGCCCTTTGATCTCAGGCTTCACGGGGCGCACAGCTTCAGAGAATTGGCTTAAGGAATTTACAACTCCAGGGAAGCCAACTTTGCGTGTGTCCCAGGGGGGTCCAGGTCCCTTAAGCCTCTGGAAGAAAAGCAAGTCATTTTAAACTCACACTGAGTTCACTTTGTGTGCTTGATGTAGGACATGTTTATTTCTAAATATTATCCTACAGTCATATGTTAATATATTAAACTTCACTAAAAATAATATTTTAGAAGCTATTTGGGAAAAGTTTTGTTTTCTATTTTTGCTATAAAAATCCAGATGGAAAGCTTGGTGCCCGTAGCTCAGTAGTTAGGGTGCCAAGCCACATACAACAAGGCAGGTAGGTTCGAACCTGGCCCTGGGCCTGCTAAACAACAGTGACAACTGTGATTAAAAAAAAAAAAAAAAAATAGCTGGGGTAGCGCCTGTGGCTCAAAGGAGTATGGCGCTGGCCCCATATGCCAGACGTGGCAGGTTCAAACCCAGCCCAGTCAAAAACTGCAAAAAAAAAAAAAAAAAAAAAATTAGCCAGGCATTGTGATGGGTGCCTCCCGTCTGCTTGGGAGGCTGAGGCAAGAGAATTGCTTAAATCCAAGAGTTTGAGGTTGCTGTGAGCTGTGATGCCACGGCATTCTACCAAGGGCAACATAGTGAGACTCTGTCTCAAAAAAAAAAAAAAAATCCAGAGAGTAAACTATATGTTACAAAATTAACTGTATGTGAAATTTCATATATTTGTGATATATTTTCAAATAGCACACATTTTTAAAAAATCAAAGGAATACATCAAAATACATCAAACTGTTAAATTTGGTTATTTCTTGGGTGGTTGGGTTCTGAATGATTTTTAAAATTTTGTTCTATTTATTACTTTTTAAATTTCCTTTTTTATTTATTAAATAAGTTGTAAGTATAATTATAGAATGTGAATGCTTTCTACATAAAGCTTTGTGTGTCTTCCATTTATAAGACTATTTGTAAAGTCCACTTATTTTACTAAGAAGAAAAGCAAACTATTTCCTGGGTTTCAATTTTCCACGTATAGTTTCAAGTTTCTCACTTGGGAGGAAGTTTAAGGGAAATACATTAGCATCCTGGATTTGAATGGGCCACCAAAGAAACATATCGGTAGAATTAAATTAAAAAACTAAGTCGCATTAAAAATTCATTACCTCTCAGCAAAAGAGGAATTGACAGGAACTTCCTCAACTTGGTAAAGAACACCTACAAGAAAAGCCTAACATTGTATTTAATGACGCAAAACTAGAAGCTTTCCAGGAAGACCAAGGACAATGTAAGCATGTCCCTTCTGCCCTTCTCAACATCATACCGTGTGCCCTAGCTAATGCAGTAAATAAGAAAATAAAATAAAAAGTGTACAGACTGGGCGAGGAAGAGAGAAATACAGCTATCTTCATGGATGACTTTATAGAAAACCTGAAAGAATCAGCCAAAAATCTCTTGGAATTAATAATAATTGTAGCAAGTTTGTTATACAAGCTTAATACAAAAATGTATTGTTTTTCTCTATGAACAAATGAAGTTTGAAATTAAAAACACAGTATCATTTATATTAACACCCCTGGAATATAAAATAGGTATAAATTAATAAAATGTGAACAAGGTGTATATGAAGAAAACTGGGAAGCTCTAATAAAAGAATTCAAAGAATAAACAAAGGGAGAGATTATTCCTTGTTCAGGGAAAGACGCAGCTTTAGCAAGGTACTGCATATACTCGAGTATAAGCCGAGTTTTTTCGGCACAAAATTTGTGCCGAGTTCGGGTTTTTCAGCACAAATTTTGTGCCGAAAAAAACTCGGCTTATACTCGAGTATATATGGTATTTGTTCTTCCCAACTTTCCCTGTTTATTCAACACAATGGCAATCAAAACTCCAATAAGTTACTGTTTTGGACATTTGCAAACTGTTTTTAGAGTTTGTATGGCAGGACAACAGATCCAGATTAGCCAACACACTCGAAGGAGAAAATCTAAGTGGGAGGCCTAATATTACATGGTTTAAAGAGATACTGTAATGCATAAAGAAGTGTGGTATTGGTCAAAGACTAGACAAATACATCACTGGAACAGAGTAGAGAATCCAGAAAGAGACCCACAGAAATGCAGTTAACTGATTTTGATGAAAGAGCAAAGGTAATACAAGAAAAGGAAACAGTCTATTCAACAGATGACGCTGAACACCCACGTGCAGAAAATTGCATGTACACACGGGTCTTACACCTTCCACAAAAACTTAACTCAAAATGAATCTTAGACCTACATGTAAAACACAAAGTGTACAACTCCTACGAGATAACATAGGAAAAAATCTAGATGACTTTTTAGATATAACACCAAAGGCTCAGCCCATGAAGGAAAGGATTGCCAAGCTGAGATTCATTTAAGTTACAAGCTGCTGCCCTGCAAAATACACAGTCAAAAGAATGAGAAGATAAGCCGCAGACGGGAAGAAATTATTTGCAAAAGATATATTTTATTTTAAAAAGCTATTACGCAAAGTATACGAAGAAATTTCAAAACCCAGGAATAAGAAAATGAACAAATAGCCCAATTGAAAAATCGGCTACAGAAGAGTCATCAGGAAGCGATGTCTCATTAATAAACAGGAAGAAAAATGCTTCCCATTGTCTGTCCTCAGGGAAATGCAAATCGAAACAACGATGAAATACCACTGCACAGCTACTAGAATGACCAAAATCTAGAACACCGACAACAAACGTTGTTGACAGGAGGAGGGACATTGTGAATGTGTCAGTATGGAGGCCAGCTTGTCATTTTTTTTTATAAAACAAATACGTTTAGCATAAGATCCAGCAATCAGGCCCTTTGATATTTACTCAAAGAAGCTAAAAACATATGTCCACACAAAACCTGAGCATGGCTGCTTACAGCACCTTTATTTATAAATGCCAAACTTGGAAGCAACCACGCTGTCCTTCAGTAAATGGACATCTGGACAATGGAATATAATTCAGCAACAAAGAAAAGTGAGCATTTAAGCCATGAAAAGAATATCATAAAGGAATATCAAATGCATATTAATAAATGAAAAAAGCCAGTAAGAAAAGTCTACATATTGTTTCACTCCCACTCTATGACAAAGGAAAACTATGGAAACAGTGAAAACACCAGAGATGGCAAAAGGTTGAGAGGAGGGAGGAGTGACGGGGCTGAGCACAGAGGATTCTTGGGGCACTCTCCATGGTAATATGATGGTGGGTACATGCTATAAATTTTTCCAAACCCACAGAGCCCTAATAAAAACTAATGGACTTCGGGTGGTAATTAGACTCGAACGTAGGTACATCTGTTGTAACAAACGTGCCACCCTGGGAGGGGGTTTTGAATGGAGAAACAGTGCTTATGTGGAAATCTCAGAAATCTGTGTCTTCTGCTCAATTTTGCTGTGAACTTAAAATTGCTCTAAAAATTAACGTCTTTTTTTTTTCTTTTAAGAAAAACTGTTGCAAAGTAACAAAGTGATAAATAACTCCTCATCCCGAGAGGCAGCTTTTAATCTGATGAAAGGAAGGGAAGAAATATATTTCCATATTCTCCTTTTTAGAGAGTTCACATAGACCTCATCTTGCCTGAGTGTGATGTCATCACACAACTGATGGCAAATATTTCCTGATGGCAGGTTTCGATTGCCTGGAGCATATTTCCCTGGTGAAAGAAAATCACAGACTGTTTTCATTTGGAAAAAAATCCCAAACTACTCACAAGATGTTTCTATACTAAACATGTCCAGACCTTCACCTTGTGATTATTCCCTAAACAAAAACAATTATTTACGTGGCATGTACATCATATTGGGTATTACAAATAATCTAGAAATGATTGAAAGTGCACATATGCAAATACCGCATCACTTTGTATCAGGGACTTGAGCATCTATGGATTTGGGTGTCCACGGGGAGTATAGAGCCAAACCCCAGGGGTACTGAGGGACAACTCTGCTACAAGCAAGCACAGCGTCCCTATCCTCTGCGCAGTGTTTGTAACTTTAAAGAACTCCCACTTAGTCGTGTAGCCTGACTACTCATCTCATGTAAACTGTGTCTGTCTCGTTGAAAATAGTTTACGACGGATGCACATTTCAGTGTTGGTGTAGCCCAGGCAGGATCTCACGATAATCTAACCATTTCCAAGTTTGTTTTTTGCAACATCTGGTTTGTAACTCAATTGTTTATTTATTTTATATTCTGTTTAGTTCTTCATATATATTATTAGGATTGCAATCTTGGAAAGAAAAACTATTATTCTTTTAACAATGTGGAATAAAATTATTGCCCTTTGTAACTGAACACAATGAAAGAAAACAGGGTATCTAACAAAGCCAGCTAACAAGTCAGAGCTGCTGCAGTGTTCTTTTAAACTTAAAATTTTTTTCTTCTTGCTTTCCTTTTCCTTTCTTCTCTTTGTTTTCCTTTTGAAAGTGTCCCAATTCTCATAAACATACTTATCTTTTCAGATGTCATTTTTATTACTTTTGAAGCCTCTACAAGTGTTCTCTCTTTCCCCTAGAATATCTTTCTGTAGGGCATGTTTTTTCCATTTTTTAGAAATATCAATATATTCAAATAATTAAAAATATTTATAAAATTAATCTGAATATAAGGTATGCAAAAGTGCAGTTCAAATGCATTTTTAAAATTGCTCCTTTGGGCTCGGTGTCTGTAGCTCAGTGGCTAGGGCGCCAGCCACAAACACCGGGGCTGGGAGGTTGGAACCCAGCCCGGGCCTGTTAAACAACAATGACAACCGCAACAAAAATATAGCTGGGCGTTGTGGTATGGGCACCTGTTGTCCCAGCTACTTGGGAGGCTGAGGCAAGAGAATCGCTTACACCCAAGAGTTTGAGGTTGCTGTGAGCTGTGTCACTACGGCATTCCACCAAGGGCAACATAGTGAGACTCTGCCTCAAAAAAAAAAAAAAAAAAAAAAAAAAATTAATTAATAATAATAATAATAATTGCTCCTATGTGTGATAGGGCTATGTACATTAGCAATCATGTTACTTCTACAGTACGTGCACTCCGTTTTACTACATTTGGGTTAATTTCGGTGCAATTTTGCTGTATCATTTATTTTTGCTATGTTAGTGTTAATATTGTCTATTGTTTAACCTAGAACTACTGTTCAGATAAAATGTGTTGGACAGGCTAAAATATGATCCCATTGGGATATATAAAACTTCACAAACATTCTGGGTGTGTGTGGTACTGCTACAGTTTTGCTTTATAAACACAGGATTCTTATAAATTTTCATCAGAAAAAAGAAGAATGTATGGAGTATCAAAATTGTATAATCTGAATTATTTCTTTTATCTCTGTGAGAACTCTCCTTTTGACTAGGTGCTGGGGAGAACTACATATTCCAATTTTGTACGTCTGATAATTGGAAGAAATTTCAGCAGACCAGCTTCAGGTCTGTGTATCTGAAATTTATTTCTCCTGGACAACCTCATACTTCCAGGGCTGCACGGATAGTGCGTGCTCATGCTGCGACATCATCTCCGACCTGCGCTTGGCGTTTCCTATGGGGAGAGTCGTCACTGTGGATAATAGTGGTGTTCCTGAAAGCCAATCCTGCACCAGCACAACCCAAATGACTACGTTTCTGTGAAGGTGAGCCATTAAGCCAACCGTTAGTGTTTCTGCAGCTCAGCTCTCCTTGTCAGAATCAGCTCACACACACACCATTCTAAAGCCACTAACAGCCAAGGGCAGTGTGACAAAGGAGAAACTAGAATAGAAAGAGACGGTTGTCTCAGCTAGTGAAAATGTCTGACTTTAGCAAATTTTGCAAAAACAAGATTATGTGAACATATGCTAGGGTCCTTCTCAGGCCCTTGGAAATGGTCTCAGAAAGCGAAGAGCTTTGAGATTTCATTAGTTTTGCAGTAAATTTGCTTCTGACAACCACCAGCAAGACACATCATAGTAAACTGCAGTTTGCTGAATACTCTTGACATATTGCTGTTGATAAGATATACGGGAGAAATATCGGATAAAATTTATAATTTAACAATATAATTTAATACTTGTTAATTCTCAATAATTAGCTAATTTGTCCCAGACCTGGTTGGCGTGTCCCCCTCATATTGGCCGGATACCAAGCAACTCCTTGTTTATCCCAACTGGGCATTTGATCTGTCCTGGGGTACACGGGGAAAAAACAATTAGCTAATTTTAGAGTTATGATTTAATTATTTAATAATTAACAACAGTTGATCACATGTTTATAGCACTTATTATGTAGCAGGCGCTCTGCCAGGGTTGTTTAATCTTCGCATCAACTCTCTGAGAGAGGTATGTTTGTATCCCCGTTTTAGAGATGAGTAAACAGAGGAACAGATTTGCTCTAGGTCATGCAACCAGTTCTTTGCAAAACTGCCCAAGTATAATTTGTATCTTTTCATTCTTTTTTCCATTTCCATTCAAAGTTTTGTTTGTTATTTTAGCGAGTAACATATAACATCCTATTATGCATGTCCTATGTCAGGAGGTTAGTATATAGATGTTGTAGAATAAATGAAGCCAGGTTAGTACTCCCTAAGCGAGAGACCGAGAGACCGAGCTTGAACTCTCTAACAGGAATGCTTTTGGAAGCCGACATGCGCAAAATATTATCACGTAGCCATATTGAACTGTTTATTGCCAGTGATACTTTAAGTGGCACCATCTCCCTCTAGCGATATATTCTTTTCCCCTACAGTTGATCCTTGTTGTCAAATATCAAATTGTTCTAAGAGTAAAGAAATGAGAGAAGGAGGTGAAATACTGATCACGAGCTGTAATTAACCGTTAAAAATATTTCCAGCTTCCAGTGTTGCTGTCCGACTTGAATCTCAGCTGGATGAAATGTGTAATTGCTTTATAAAAGCACACAGGCAGCTCGTTCAATAGGACTCCCAGCAGCCTTTGCCTTACTCATCTTGCAGCCCAGAAATCAGCATTATTAGCAGCAAACCTCAAAATGTAACTGTAGTATTCACGCTGCAGATAGCTACAAATGACTGTAAGTCCAGTAAATTCATTAATGCAATTGCTTCCATAATCTTCTTTTTATCTACCCTTTCTTTTAAAATTTTGTTTACATGTTTCATATTTCCAGTGATCAAAGGATACATATTACATTAAATTGCTGAAACTATTGTTTGCAGAAATTCCAGCAAATGGCTTTACTAATATCTGCCTGGTCTGATTTTTGAACTAACTGGATCTGGGCTCATCGCTGGAGATGTTAAATACCGTGCCTCAAGCCAGCCTTTCAGGTGTGGAGGACAGACGGGCCCTTCCCCTCTCTCTCCTGCGCCCAGTGCCTCAGTCCCTGCTCCTGTCATTAGCTTTTGGGTCTGTTCTGTTTCTTGGTTCAAGCTCCTGATTAGTGCTTCTGGAGCTGTGCCAGACAACTCAGGACTCTTTGCCTTGCAGTGCCTCATCCCCTCAGGCAGCAAACTCCATTTGTTTAGCGAGCTGCTAATTAAGTCGAGTAGATCTGATCAGGTATTTAGGAACAGAGAAAACAGGAATGGAAAGAAGTGTTCCTTTAGAAAAAGACTGAGTAAGCTATATGTAAATTCGTTTTAAAAAAGCAACCTAGCCAAAAGGATCTCTCCGCAAAGGGTTTTCCTCTTTCCCGCTTTAGTCTTTCTTCTCAACCAAATCTGAGCAAACACACGTACTCTATAAAGCACCAGTCGTGTTTCAAATATGCTTCTGAACTTGGGCAAAATGCAGAAAGGAACTGAGAGGAATATAAATACTGTATGTTCTCTCTGCAGAGCTGTTCAAGAAAAGGCTGTTTACTCAGAAATAGTTTCAGAAAGTGTGCCTGCCATCTGCAGTCCAGATGACGGTGATTGTGGCGATGAATTAAACATTTAGAAATAAAATGTAATGGTTGTTTCTGTCTTCAAGGATAAAGCAACCAAAAAATGCTTTCATTTCTCTTAATGTAAAAAATTAGCTAGAATTTATTTATGTGCCATGTGTCTGTAACTTAGAAGACATATATGCTGATTGTGGATATATGAGAGTATGTCTTAGTGCAATTTCTGTGTGGGTTATAGTTTGTGAATAGCGTGATAGGACACAGGAACAATGCTGTGATGTTGAGAATGTGATTATCATCGGCGTTACTTGCCCTCTAAAGAGGAATCACAGTCTAAGACACAAGGATCATTCTGTGTGTTGCTCCTCACATGCATGACGCTACCCTAGTATAACAACTAACTCACCATGAATAGTCCCATTCCTGAAGCTATGAAAAGGCACTTAGCACGATTCTCTACTGAGATCCAAAACAAAACAAAAACCTAACCGGGTATGATTTTGAGCACTGCCCCTTGAGAGTAGGCAGTCTAATGTTCACGTAGAAACAGGCAATGAAAATATTTGATACATGCATAAGATAACCACAAAATCAAAGCCCCCTAGAAGTATTTTGAAGTGGTTAAAACAAAAAAAGAAGAGCAAGTTTGGTGTGTGTGGTGTGGTGTGGTAGGGGTGGTGGGGATGGACCAGTGTTGGTGGAATCATCACCTTTCATCCAAAAGTCAAGAGTCAATTTGGCATGAAGTGCAATTTCAAAAGTTCATGCAATCCAGAAGGTTGAGAAGGAGGCCAACAAGACAGAACATGAACAATGGCTTTGCTGTGGAGCTGGTGAGGCAAGAAACTGCCTTTGATTCCAAATATAAAATGTTAAGTCAAGCGGGCTGCTCACTTGCAACTCAAGATACTTTGCAAAAGGCTGCAGGTTTTGAAGAGTTAATGAGTCCCCCAACTTTTTTTCTGGCCAATTATTGAGAATCAAATCAATAATTCAATACCATTTGCAATAGCTGAAACAAAACAAAACAAACAAACTTAGGAATACCGACTTAACCAAGGAGGAAAATACTCTGTAGAAGAAGTATGAAACACCATTGAAAGAAATCGTAGATGACACAAATTGGAAAATGTCCCATGCTCATGGATCAGAAGGATCAATGTCATTAAAATGTCCATACTACCCAAAGTGATTTACAGACTCAATATAATTCCCTTGAAAATACCAATGTAACAGTTCTTCACAGATCTAGAAAAAGCAATTCTAAATTTCACATGGAATAAAAAAAAAAAAAAGAGCTCAAATAGCCAAAGCTATCCTAGGCAAAAAGAAAAAATCAGGAGGCATCACATTACCTGACTTTAAATTATATTACAAGGCTATAGTAACTGAAACAGCATGGTACTGATATAAAAGTCAAAACCTAGATCAATGGAACTGAAGAGAGAACCCCGAAATAAAACCTTATGCCTACAACCAACTGACCTTTGATAAACCAGACAAAGACATACCCTGGGGGAAGGGTACTGTAATAGAGTGTGCTGGGAAAACTGTATAGCTACATGCAGAAGAATGAAATTAGACTCCTGTTACTTACCATACAAATAAATTAACACCAGATGAAGTAAAGACTTACGTGTAATACCTGAAATCATTAAAAAATCTAGAAGAAAACTTAGGAGAAACTCGGCTGGACATGAGCCTAAGCAAAGAATTTATGCCTAAGACCCCCAAAAGCAAATAGAACAAAAACAACATTTTTTAAAAATGGGACTTAAACTAAAAAGCTTATGCACAGCAGAAGAAATAATAAAGAGTAAATACACAACCTACAGAATGGGAGAAAATGTTCACAAACTCTACACTGGACAAAGGACTAATATCCTGAATCTACAAGGAACACAAACAAATCGGCAAGAAAAAAGCAAATAACCCCATTTAAAAGTGGGCAAAATGTATGAACAGACATTTTTCAACAGGACATATACAAATGGCTGATAAACATATGAAGAGGTGCTCAACATCACTAATCATAGGGGAAATGCAAATTAAAAATCACAAGGAGATACCACCTTCCCCCTTTCAGAATGGCAATTGCTAAATAGTCAAAAAATAATAGATGTTGGCAGGGATGCTGTGAAAAGGGAACACTGATATACTATTGATGGGGATGCAAATTAGTACCACCTGTATGAGAAGCAGTATGCAGATTCCTCAAAGAAATAAATGTAGACCTACCATTCAATCCCACAATCCCACTACTGAGCATCTAACCAAAGGAAAAGAAATCATTTTATAAAAAAGACTCAGGCACTGTACTTTATCTCAGCATAATTTACAATTGCAAAGATAGGCAATAACGACTTAAATGCCCATCAACTCATGAATGGGTAAATAAAATGAGGCTTGTGTGTATGTGTGTGCATACATGTATATATTTAATACACACACACACCACATTGGATGAACCTGGAGTCCATTATCTTAAGTGAAATACCTCAAGAATGGAAAAATAAATACTACATGCACTCACTTATAATTGGGAGCTGAACAATAAGTACACAAGTCTCATAGAGTTTTATAATGGACATTGAAAACTCAGAAGAGGGGGCGGCACCTGTGGCTCAGAGGAGTAGGTGCCAGCCCCATATGCCAGAGGTGGCGGGTTCAAACCCAGCCCTGGCCAAAAACTACAAAAAAAAAAAAAAAAAGAAAGAAAGAAAGAAAACTCAGAAGAGGGGAGACCAAAAGGGGGTGAGAAATCAAAATAGACCTGTCAGGTAGAATGTGTATCACTCGGTGATGGTACACCTTGCTTTATCACTGGTCAAGTCATCCATGTAACACAAAACCACTTGCACTGTCTAAATCTATTGAAAATTAGAAAAAGAAATTATAAAAAGTTTAAAAAAGGCATTACAACATAACAAGGTAAGTGATTGTGTCACTTACACAAGGTGTGGGGGGTGATGGTACTGAATTACCCAGAATAGAGGGGTCCACCCTGCCCAGAATCATAGGAAGCCTCACAGAGAAATTTATAAGTAAAGGAATAAGATTTTGCCAGACAAGGAAGGTGAAAAGCTGCAGGATTAATACATTTCAAATCATTAAAAAACAAAAAATGCTGTAAAAGCATCATGAAAAGTTCTCCTGGAATACCAGTACATAGACCACGTAAAATCATTTCTGAACCATCAGCCATGCTTGAGGCCTACTTTAGAAACTTCTGACCTTGGAAGAAGAGATGATTTGTTCCACGTTTTCTGGTTTCTAAGTCATTAGCAGAGGTATTCCATAAATTAAATTATCTCCTTAGTATGCCTCCAGAT
This sequence comes from Loris lydekkerianus, assembly GCA_963574355.1. NCBI lineage: Eukaryota > Metazoa > Chordata > Mammalia > Primates > Lorisidae > Loris > Loris lydekkerianus. Next base: position 8,880 of record CAUYPK010003868.1, on the reverse strand, counting down.
TACACACTAGGAGTTTTAGAACAGTGATTTCTTACATTATCTACTTTGTAATGAGACACAGGAACTTTTTCTTACAACATTGAAAATACACATTTCAAATTCTCTACTGCTGCATCTCTCTAGGGTACCTGTAGAGACAGATTTTTCCTTCAACAGATTTTATATTTCATTTCTTGATGCCATTTAGGGTGGTCTACTTGAGAAGTAATTGAACTACCTCTTTGGGTCAAAAGTTTCCATTTTGAACTACATTTGTCAAGTATTAAAGTAAGAAGGCAAATTCTGCTTAATGCTCTAAGAATTTCTCTTTTTAAGATCGTTATGATAAAAGTCTGAAAAATCATGAGACTGAGGTTGGTGCAGCCCCACCTGGGCTGGGCTGTCGTACTCCTCAGTTGAGCATAATTGCAGAGGGGTGTGCAGGAGCCTCGGCAGCTGTGCGCTGCAAAGGCCCTGCTCCGAGCTTGCACAGCCTTTCCTCCCGTGGGACTCGTGGGGAGTGTTCATTCCCCAGGTTCTCCTGGGGTTCACTGGGCCTGTAAGGCTGCGTTCTGGGTGGAGGGTGGGAGTGACGCAGGCCACAGCGCTCGCCACCACCCTCCAGCTTCCTTTTTTCTGCCACAGCCACGTGGAGGCCCTCAGATGATGCATCTCTGTAATTTGGGCCGGCTACTCTGGATCGGGCTTCACGCGAGGGAGAAATGAACAGTGGAGCTGGGTACTTTTGTGGGGCTGGAGTGTCTGCTGCCACAGCAGAGCCTGCTCTGTCTCATGTGGGGCAACCATGTGATTGTCCTGTCCAGCTACTGGGTCAGATCACCGCGTGTGACACGGAGGACGCAGTTTCCTCAAAGGGAACAGGTGCTCCCAGATCCAGTCATCTTGGGAAAAGATCAAGCCTGGAGTAAGAAGGGTTCTGTGAGTAACCTAGGGGTGAGAACATGCTCCTTCTGCCGGGGGCGTTTCGAGGAGGTGAGGATGAGCCGGAGGGCTGGAGAGAGCTGCAGGGGCACGGAGCCCGCCTCTGGTCAGGAGGGGGAGAGCCAGGACGCCCCTGCCTGGGCCTGGGCCCGGTCACTGCTGCAGTTTTCTCTCTGGTCCGTTTTCCTCCATGTTCCTCAAGTCTTTAGTGAAGTCTGTTTCAAGGCGCAGCTTGGTTTCAGCTGACAGCAGTTATGGAAAGACTGGTAAAGGGGAGAACAGTGTACCTCTCCCTCGGGGTTGCCGGTCACTATGGAAGTTCTGAGACTGGCTGCGAGGTGGTCCGTTACTTCCCTTCCATGAAACAGCCGACGGCGTCGTTAGTGATTCACCTATGAGAGTGTCGCCTTGCTCAGTTTACCAGTGTAGCTGGGGATGGGGAGTGGTGTGAGGGGGTGGCGGAGGCTTCATTTGTTTCTGTCCACATGGACTTTACGTGCCTTGATTTTGGAGTATCTCAAAACTTTCATAATGACTGCATAAAAGCACCAGCAGGCCCAGCGGAATGTCAGACAGCAGAGTGTGGAGAGGGATTACCAAGCAGCCCCGCGCTGCTCTGGCCTCATTTTCCGTTCCCAAGTGCTGGGCGCCGGGAGCAGCAGCCTCTGCGGCCCCGCACCTGCCCACGCCCGCGGCTGCCGCTTCAGCCTCGCGGGGCGGTTTTCGCCAGGGCGGCTCGGCGGGAGCGCATCCCCTGTCCCCTGTCCCTGCCCGCCCGGCTCTCGGCAGCTCTGCGGACCGGGATGTCCGCGTGCTCCGCGGTGACAGCAGCCCGCGGTCTGGGGCGCGAGGCGGAGGGTTTATCTCTCGGCTCCGGGGCGCCTTGGTGCGGGTCCACTGTGCGCCCCACTCAGAGTCTCCCTCTTCCTCGCGCTTAGGCCGAGGGGGCAGCCGGCCTCTGAGATGGAGAGACAGAGAACTCAACGAAGGCTGCCCTGCCTGGTCTTCAAGCTCCTCTGGGGAGTGGCACCTGTGACTTCCGCTTCCAAAAGCAAGTTCCACTGAGGAGGGAAGGCGGGGCTCGGGGCGCACACCCACGTTCCCCGCGCCCCTCGAGCCCCTTCCTGGGGAGTGTGTTGTTCTAATTCAGTGAAGTGCAGTCAAATTTAGAATGGATGCAGCAGGCTGTCAGTTTTCCAGACAGAAACTCTGTGGACAGGGCTTGGTGGTAGGGAGAGAAAGACGGAGAAAAAAGATGAAACAAGGGTAAGAGAAAAGGGGCTGAGGAGCGCAGCTAGGAAGAAAATAAGGAGGAGATATGGGCGGTGCTTGTGGAGGTGGCGGGTTCAAACCCAGTCCTGGACAATAACTGCAAAAAAAAAAAAAAAAAAAAAAAAAGGAGGAGGAGGAGGAGGGAGGGGAAGGGGGAAGAGGAAGAAGGAAGATGGGGGTGGGGGTTGATGCTGCAGGAAGCGTGGCCAGCCCCTCCGCGCTGCTCCTGACTCCGCAGCGCTGCCTGTTCCTCTGGACCTGACTGGCTTATGTAACAAACAAGGACCCCCCTAGGGAAGAGTAGAAAGAGGGGGCTAAATCAGACCTCCGAGCCTGAGCTAGCAAAGAAGGTGAGTAAAGAAAGGAGGCGAGGAGACTGGAAGCCGCCAGTGGAGACACAAATCCACAGAGGCCTTCAGCTGGGGAAGGAGCTGCAGGGACAGGGAACCGCTGGAGTTGGTCCTTCCAGCCTTCCACAGGCCGGAAATTTCCCCTCACTGTACTCAGCTTGGTGAGGTTTGCAAAGTTCGTGTTCTTGAGACTTTTATCTCAAAATTAAGAAGGAGGGAACTGCCTGTCCCAGAGCAAATTCACTGGGGACGTCACATCCTGGCTGCACACTGGCCCAGCTGGTCAGACCCAGTGCAGCCCGGTGGTCCACCCACCTTTAGAGCACTCAGTCTCCCAGCCCCACGCAGCTCCAGGCCTTGGAGAACATGGCAGACCTGCGAGGCAGATGTAAGATAGTCATATTCCAGAGAAAACCTTTCTGCAACCCAAGAGAAGTAAGTTACAGCTTCAGGAGCCTGGTGCTAAAAATATCATTTTAATGTAACCTGGGCAGCTTTCACTAGCACTTCGCTAGTGGAGACTAACAGGCATCGCTATAAAAGCCAGAAGGTCATTTCTCATAAAAGCCATGAAATTGTTTAATTGAAATCCACCATAATAGCTTCTGAAGCATGGGGGTTGGGGAAAGCCTGGCAGGTGGCCTGGGAGCTTCTCCCCTGCTGTTGAGACCTGGACCAGGCAGAGCCTGGTGCTGCTACTTCTCACGATTTCATGACTCAGTGGAACCATTTAAGACATTCCATATGAAAGAGAGTCAGGTCACATCTGCATGGCTAATAAAAGATAACATAAGAAATTTGGAAGTGATTCCCTTTGTTTGAGAGGTTGCCCCTTATATTACACATGCTGATGGGAGAGGCTTTGGTGTGAGGGCTGCCAGGGTCACTTCCTAGGAGTAGGTTTGTCCTGAGAACAGAGAATTTGAGGCACTAGCATCCTGAGGGGAAGGTTATCTTTAAGAAGGAGAAAGGGGGGGTCCACAAACCTGGTGTGAGAGGAAGGGTGCATTTTGCCAAATCACTTTCCAGAACTGCATCATGAGCATTCCAGCCTTGCCACATGGGCTCACAGGCTGTGCTGGCTGCAGAGGCGCTGGGCCTGGGTAATGGGAGGCTACAAGGTTCATATAACCTCATGGAAGAGATTTTTAAAGAAACTAAGAGCTAAAACAATATCAGGGGTATCGGAGAGCAGTTTCAAAAGCTTTCTTGAGTTCTGTCAACTCCATTCTTTCACAGTCCTGCAGAAGCATCCTGACTTTCTTTCATTTGAATTGGTGTTTTACCAAAATATTCTTGGCATTTTGACAATTTTTTCTCTCAAACTTTTTTTTTTTTTTAACAGAGTCTCACTTTGTTGCCTTCAGTAGAGTGCTGTAGCATCATAGCTCACAGCAACTTCAAACTTTTGGGCTAAATCATTCCTCCTTTCCACAGCCTCCCAAGTAGTTGGGACTACAGGTGCCTGATGCGACACCTGGCTATTTTTTTTTCTTCCTTTCTTTTTTTTTTTTTAGAGACAGGTTTTTGCTAAGGCTGGTCTCGAACTCCTCAGCTGAAGCAATCCACCTGCCTTGTCCTCCCAGAGTGGTAGGATTATAGGTGTGTGCCACCATACCCAGCCTTTTTCCTTTAAACTTTTATAAAAATAAAGATTATTTTAATAAACCTAGAGACTGGAAAGCAAAAATGAATGATATTCATTCAATGGATTCAGTATGCTTTTAGGGAAAAGTGCTAGCTATTTGCACTGTTTTTCCTTGTTCTCACAATTTTGCTTTAAGTCACATTTGATTTCATTGTTGTTGTACTTAGAGAACTGATAAGTAGATGGTTCCTTCTATTTTTTTTTTTTAAGGACAAAGCTATTGATGAAAGACAATATTCACTGTGCTGTGTCTCTATTTTTATTTTACTTTCAAATAGATTTATTTTTAATTTTTGATAAGGACCAATTAATGGTCTAATCTCTATAAGAAGTAAAAGTTTACAGATATCTGATTATGATTTAATTGAACTCTAGTGTAGTCTGCTCTGCATGCTTTATAACAAAGTTATTTAAAAATTCTGATATGTTATGTCAAGAAGTTATTTAGAATATAAAATAGTTCCAAATGCAAAAAAAAAAAAAAAGATTATTTTGATTAGAGAGAATGCATTCTTTCGATTTAATTACAAAAGCAATACACACTTGTACTCGGGTTTGTCCCAGATATCACATATCCCGATGCTACTTAGCAAAGCACCTGGAAATCTGTAGATGCTCAGAAGTCATTGTGGAGTGGATATATGAAGAAATACAGGAAACTTGGAAATAAGAAATGCAGAATTTGAAGAGACTACCTGTTCTCTACCTTCCTTTGCAGACAGTCAAGTCTTCCTCCACAAATACATCTTCTATACATACAGAGAGTGCCAGATAAATGTATACACATTTTGTTGTACTCATTTGCCACCTGGAAGAAAAACTCGGACCCCACTTCAGGTATAAATTAGAGGGTAATTTATTACACTTGTGCAGGGAACTGTGGTGACTTATTACACCTGCATAGGCCGGTTGCTGCTGGGAAAGCAAGCAGCCCCAAAGTGAGGGGCAGGTGGACTTTCATACCATTTTTGTTGCCTTGCAAGTGAGCAGAAACAAAAGCAGAACGCAGCAGCCGGTTAGCTAAAGGCGGGGTTACAGTCGGGGGCTACAGTGTGGTGACTGTGTGGTGTACATCAGGATGGTTGGCACGGAGGTAGCTTGGAAGATACAGTAGCCTGGGAACTTTGTGTAGGTAATTTTTTCCACCATTGTTTACCCATTTCTAGGGAGTTGGGGTGAGTTTTCCCATTGTTACCGTTGCTAGGAGTTCTTGGGAACTCAGGGAACTTCCTTGTTCTATTCTGAAACCTATTTGAAGAATTAACCCAAGGCGGGGGGGGGGGGGTTTGAGATGTGCAGGGACTCTGGCTGAGACAGTTTGGGGCCTTTAGGGTCCTTTTGCTGGGTATGACAATTTTAAGCAAGAAGAAAAGGCATAAAATTGTAATACTCAAGTCGTGTTTGACCTCTGCAATGACAGGAGATACAAGATACAACATAACAAACATCATGGGTATATATTGAGTACTGTCATTGTAATTACAATTGTAATACAGTTTTTTTTTCCCCTTAAAATGTGTATTCTTTTTGGGGGGCATCTTTGTGTTTTTAGTTGTTCATTTTCTTTCCTATAAAGGGGAAGTCTCTTATAGTTGTTGTTTCCTGCAAATGCTGAATTTTTTTCAGGGGTGGTGGTGGGAATTTCAATTGTACCATCTTTGCTATGAGAGACAGAAGACGTGTAAGCTGCTTCCTCAAGGGTACACGTGTGATACTAATCAGCCTGTGATCACTCACTACAAATTTCTCTACTCTGCCATAGAGGGCAGCGAAGACATTTGGTAGAATTTTATAGTCCAGCTGCAACAACTGAAAAAAAGCTGATGTAACCAAAGTCAGTAGATAATAAACGTTCCTCTTCATCTGCTGTTCCACCTGGTGGATGGAAGACGTGACATATTTTCTTTGCTCACTTGCAGAGAGATTTGTGGACGGAGTTACCAAGCTTGTTTCAGGCCCACTGGACCTGCGTGTGCGTCTGGGGGGTAATCGAGGCACTGCCGCTGCCACTTCCTGGCAGCCTTCTCATCAGCAACACAGATTAGCACACAGGAGCTGACGTTCCTGCACTGACCCAGGCCGGGCACTCACGCCATTCAGGGAAGTCACCTTCAGACCCTCTGCTGTGGTTAAGGATGGGCTCTTTATTCAGAAATGCAAGGGGAAAATAATTCAGATTAAGTCTCATGGGGAAGAGTGTTATAAAATTTTATTTTGGTTGTCACCAGGGAGCCACAAAGAGATTCAGCGAGACCAGAGCTGGAATACCCACCGTCCATTCCTGGTCACACTGCCCACAGTTTCTGTGCAGTGCTGTGTCCTTACCCTTGGCAAACCTGACTTTGGAAAAAGCAAAGCAGTGAGGATGGTGTGACTTAAGCTGCAGTTTTCTTATGTAGCTGTTCATTCAATAAACTTGTACTCAGGACAGCCACGCATGGTTCCAGGTGCGGAGGGCAGTGCAGAAAACAGAGTCCCTGCCCTCATGGGTCTCAGTTTATTAGAAAGATATGATTAACAAATTAACAAAAAATGCATAAGAAGATACTGGTGACCTGGATGCTATGAGGAAAAATATAGCAGGACAAGAGTGGCGTTAGATGAAGTTCTCAAAGGGGGACGGCATCTCTGAGCAGGGAAAGGACAGAGAGAGAACAGCAGCCTGGACATTCCAGGCTGAGGGAACAGCAAGGAAGCCCATGTGGTCAGAGAGAAAGCCAGGGATACAGCCATGCAGGGCTCTACGGAGGACTCTGGTGCCTGCAAATGCCGGCCAAGTGACTGGAGTTTCTTGCAAGAGACAGCCACAATCTGCTTTGCCTCTTAAAGATCCTCTGGCTGCATTTTAGAGATTAGAGTGTTGGAGACAAGGTAGAGGTGGGAAGGGGGTTCAAAGTAGAAAGGAAAGGGGAGCGGGGGCATTTCAGAGATCCTCCCCGGAGGTGATTCCCATGAGGAAGGAACAGGAGAAAACTTTATTTTCAGAGAGACAACATGGAGATTGAGGCGTGTAACATCTGAAATCACATTCTCTGCAGGGGGAGAGAAAAAGCTGGCATTTCTGTCTTTTAGGGTCTGCCTCACAGCATATTCAGCAGAATTGGGGAAACTCTGTGAATGTGTGAGGGAAGCCAAGCGCATGTGCAGTGGGCAAACACAGACAACACACTTTCTACATTCACTTTAGGGTGAGTTTCCACCTTAAAACAGTGGTTCTCAACCTTCCTAATGCAGGGGTTGTGACTCACAGGTTGAGAACGGCTGCCTTAAAGTGAGGTGCGATGTGGCTCTTTACATTGAAAGGCAAGCTATAGGCCACACAGACGCTTAATGCACAGCTGGGGAAGCTGATAAAAATGTCTGCAGGTCTGTGGCTGTTTGTCAGGAAAGACTGTCCTCTGGGTCAGCATCCTGTCCACTCCGTGTTGTTGGTGGGACCACAGGCAGAAAGTGTGGGTGGGAGGGATTAAAGATGGTGGCCAAGGAGTAACAGGTTCCCTGCAACTGGGCACAGCGTGTCTGGGGAGACAAGACTCCAGACATCTCTGGCCGGTGGGATCTGCCTATGATCATCCCTTTGAGGATACAGGGAGCCAGCAGGGACTTCTGGACCCCAGGAGGAGGACAAAAACAGTGGAAAACTGGCAAGTGGCTGCGTGTGTTTGATCGACCTAATCACGCTGGCAACCCGTGAGTACAAGCAGCAGTGAGACTGAAAACTGGAAAGGCCTTACCTGTGAACTTTTTTGGTATTCTTGGATTTGGCGCTCAGTTGAGCTACCTTGGGGAGAGCTTGAGCAAAAGTGTGGAGAACTTTGGGCATTGTCTGGGGCCCCAAAATGAACCACTGAGCTGGGCTCAGTGAAAGCCATTGTGTCAAAAAACTGCTCCGGCAAGCCCCGCCCTCAGGGTTCCAGAGCAAGGAACAGGCAGGACAAAGTAACCTAGTGACTAAACAGCTTAAAGGCGGGGACTGAACTGCCTCACAGCCCTAATCCTTAGGAGCAGAGTGAGACCGTTTTGGCACACTGGAGCCTTGGGCTGTTGCCTTGGGTAGAGTGCACTGACGTCACAGCTCATAGCAACCTCAAACTCCTGGGCTTGGCTCTGCCAAGACCTCCATAAGAGGTGTGCAGCGACCCTCCACCGGTGACCCGCACCCACCGGGGGCTCCACATTCCCTGACCAGGAACTGCAGGAGCCATGCAACCCTGCATCCCCCCTCCTGTGTCCTCCCAGCCTCCACACTAGCTTATCAATCTGACCAGGGACTCTGGTAGCTGCATGCCCTCTGGATCCCTCCCTGCCTCTGCACAGAGACCTTCCCCTGGCCAGAGACTGCTAGAGCCTTGGGTTCTCTGTGCCAAAGTCACTGGGCGCCAGGCACAGAGAACTGTGCGCACCACCACCAGCCCTGTTGCTGAATCTGGGTACACACCGGAGCTGCTTCTACAACCAGAACTCCCTAACTAGAGCAGCCCCAGAGGAACTACACAGGGTCACCCCCTACAAAGATCCAGCAACAATGGAGTGATCCCGCTGGGGTCTAATCTTGGAGAGACACCTCCCCAACTCTGAGGACGGCCAGAGGCAATGGTGAAAAGCAATCATGAGGCAAAATCAACAGAAAAACTCTGGCAATATGAATAATCAGAGTAGATCAACTCCCCCAAGAATCAATGGGGCAGA
>CAUYPK010003867.1:0-37823 GCA_963574355.1 Loris lydekkerianus | reverse complement strand
TTGTTCTTCACCCCGAAGTGTGACATGTTGGCGGTAAAATAATGAGCCAGTCCATTGGTCGCCGTTTTTTTTTTTTTTTTTTTTTTTTTTTGACAGAGTCTCACTCTGTTACCTATGCTGGAGTGCCATGGCATCAGCCTAGCTGACAGCAATGTCACTCTTCTGGTCTAGAGCAATTCTCCAGCCTCAGCCTCCTGCGTAGCTGAGACTCCAGGGCCCCTCCACAACACCCAGCTAATTTTTCTGTTTTTAATAGAGACAGGGTATCACTCTTTCTCAGGCTGGTCTCGAACCCCAGAGGTGAAGGGGTCCTCCCACCTGGGCCTCCCAGAGTGCTAGCATTACAGGTGTGAGCCCCGGTGCCTGGCCTCTTTATACTTTTTTTTTGTCCCCTGTTATTATACCATGTTTAAAAATTGCTCACCACATCTCCTACTTGATTCATGTCTGAATCAAAACATCTCAGTTGCTTTGCAAGAAAAATGGAAAAAGGTAAAGGAAAAGAGACTGATGTGATGTGAAGTTTTGCATCCTTTATCGCTGGGTGTCTGGGTAAGACGCGGACAGGAGGCTGTCACTGTCACTTAGGTTCAGGCCATGCTGCCCTGTCAGGAAAGATTTTACTGTTCCTTGGTCCTGTCCAAACAGAGCGTTAGGATGTGTGCTGCGGTGGCCCTGTGGCGTCACGCGTCTCTGCTCAGTCTGCGTTCAGTGCAGTCCCTGCTCATTTTCTCTCTGCATCTAATCACAGAAGAGGAGAACCATCTGGGCTGGTTCTGTGTGGAAGATGACGGGAATCAAATTAAAAAGGAGAAGCACCCTCTCCTCGTTGGACACATGCCCGTGATGGTGGCAAAGCAGCAGGAGTTCAAGGTGAAAGGCGGTGGGGCTCAGGTGTCTGTGCCACTGCGGACCACACCTTCCCCTCTGACAGGGGACTTGAGAGCGTGCCGGTGAGGGCCACAGTCAGAACACTGTCTTTCTAGGTTAGCCATAGCTACTGCTTCTCTAGAGGCAATTTACTGAGAAATGAGTTAAGATTGTTGTTTGAAGCCTAGTGATGTTGGCAGTGACAACGTCTGTTCCTAGGCAGGACCCTGCCTGCTTAAACAACTCCACCTCAGGGGGCACCGTTAGTTAAATAGGAAGACGTGTGTCACACCTGTCAGCTCGTTGGGCCTGCGCTTGGCCCGTGGGCACTTTCTGCGAAGATGTCAGGTCTTTGTGCTGCTGGAGGTGCCCACTCACCGCCAACACTCTGTCTACAGGGTGGCACCATGTTGATGTCCGTGGTGCTGCTGATTCAGCAACAGGTGGTGCCTTCAGGGCCTTCCAGGATGTGTAGATGGGTCTTTTTTTAAGAAATATACAAAGACATTTGTATTTCTCATTCCTGGTGTCTGGCTGACAGGCTTGTGGCCTGGTCCTCAGTAGCTCCCACAAGCACCCCCTTGGGAAGCCTTGGGGCCCTGGGTGGGACGGGGACGGGAAGGGCTGGGGCCCAAGGGGGAGGTGCCCACTGCAGACTCTTTCCCCCAGGCTGCCTCCTGTGTGAGTCTGGGGAAGCTGACTTCAGCCTTGGGAAGAGGCCTGGGGAATAAAACACCCAGGGCTGAGTCTGCTTGGGTGTTTGCGTCTAAAGTGCCACCTTCTAAGGCTTACTCTTTAAACGTCTATCTTTCCTATTTTAATCTTTGGCTGGTAATGAATCTGAAAATTTCTGTGGTCCTGTGTTAGCAATGTTCCATCCATCGAAGACTTGCTGTGGTCTAGAGGCTGCGTTTTTACATGTGTTTGATTTCATTCCGTTTTAGATTGAATGTGCTGCTTACAACCCTGAACTCTGCCTAAATAATGAGACGCAGGCAGATTCGTTTTCCACAGTGCACGGTTTCCTGTGGGTGAGTGTCTTTGTTCTAATGCAGGTTCACGAGGAGTCGGCATCCACAGTGAGTGTGAGGAGGAACGCACGTTCAAGTTGTTCAGTAGAGTGTTGTCAGTTGCTGACGTATTTTCAGACGTGAAAACTCTCTGAAAGGGATCTGATTACTTTTGGAAAAGATGTCACATTCTTAGGAATTAAAATGTTAATTCTTTTCTTTTTAATCTAAAACTTTTACCAGATGTAAAAGATACTTACCTAGTGTGAGCATAATTTTTAATAGTTCTTCAATTTTGGTGGTTAAATTGCATGGATTTTTTTCTGCTTCTAAGACTAGCTTTTTTTTTTTTTCCTGGAATCTTAGCAGTTAAAGTTAATTTGTTCCAAATGACATGCAGCGTCTGAAATTATGCTGCGGTTGCAGCGGATGTTTCTGGTTCCTGCAAACTCGAGACCACTCCTCCGCTGTGTGGTCTGAGTCTCTCTCTCTCTCTTTCTTCCCTGTGCCTCTCTCAGCCGCCCCTCAGACCCGTCCTGCAGGCCTTCCCCGACTTTTTTCCTAGGCATCCTCTGCGCCAGATTCCATTCTCCCCTCCTAGCAGCCGAAGCTCCCACTTGGTCAGGGTTCTATTTGATTATTAAAAATGGAACGACCTCCTGAGCTGGTATTTCATTCCTACCAGCCTGTGAATGAAGGGCGAGGCTTAGTTCCCTTGGGGCTGTCCAATTTTGAAGGAGAACTGTTTCCACCCAGGCCAGTGGACCTGTAATTCATTCCCCGGCCTGCTCACACCTCACTCCCTACAGGCTAGTAAAGGGCCTTGGCAAGTTGGCACCCTCCCCCTGAAAGGGTTGAAATAGGATGTTTCTCCGTAGCAGGGAACAAATGTGGGAAGAATAAGGAGAGTGTAACAACGTTCTCAAAGTTGGTGGAAAAGGAAAAAACTCAGTGAGTATCCTGAACCAGCCAGGACTTTCCGTTCACAAGGATCAGACTCCACCCGTTAAAAACAAGGAAATTTAAGTTTAAGTTGGGAAACTAACTATACTATGTGTTCTCAGTAAATATTCGAAAACATGGGAAGATCACAAACACAGAGACGCTGCAACACAGGGCGTCAACACAGTCAAGTGGTGACGGTGAATGGTCCAGTCAGGATACATCCCTGCTGATTTTTCTCATTTGAAAGACTTGGGGTTTTTTTTAAGCTAAGATTTGTTGAGCATTAATGTTAAAGTTGACATTAATTTATTTTTTAGGACTTTAAAATATGTATGAATAGGCCTTTACCATTGAACACTGAGGGGGTATGTGGTTTTTAAAGTATATAAATGCATCTCTTAAAAATTAGTTATGTTCTTTTTATTACAAAAAGCCCAATTAAGTATGTTGAAAAGGAAAAGCAGCTCTGCTAGCAGACGGTTTAAGCATTGCTCTGTTCTGGGAGTGCTGGTTCTCGCGGGACTGCTAAGCACCAGCTTTCTGAGTGAGGTGGACGCGCCCAATGTTCATTTTCTCTTCCCCTTTGTCTCCTGGTTCAGATTGGAAGTTGTACCCACCAGATGGGCCAGGTCGCCATTGTCTCGTTTCAAAATTCCAACCCTAAAGTCATCGAGTGCTTCAACGTGGAGTCTCGCATCCTGTGCATGGTACACATTCCCGCTGAGGAAAAGCACGGAGAGCCCAGTGCAGCCTCAGCCGCGGACCCCACTGCCTCCTCTGGGAGAGCCGGCGACACCCCCACCGTCTGTGTGGGGGCGGAGGAGGGAAGGTACAGCCGTGAACTGTCCTCCACTCCAGCAGTGGGAGGCTTGGTGTCAGGAGCAGCGTGTGTGGGAACTGTGGGATACAAGGGGACAGTTAGGGTCACAGCACTTAGGAATAACCAGGGAGTTGGGCCCATGGAAATTATTCCAGAAAACTGCAACAGTAGTGGTATTTCTTTAAAGGGGAAACGTTTTCGTCCTACCGCGCAATTTGCCAATAAACGTTCCATCTAGCAGCACACCACTCCTTACAGAGTTCGGAGAGGAACAGCCATACTCTATCTTGTAATCATATTGGATTTAGAGGACAAGTAAGGTTATTTTCTTGATGCAAGGTTCCACCATGCATAGCAAGAACTAATATTTTTCATAGCCCATAATTTCTCTTTAAAAAGTAAAAGAAATCTACATGGTCACAAGCATTTTTAAAATGTAGCCAAGTGTGTCCAGTAGTGGGGCAGGGCAGCAGGACTGGAGTGAGATGTTGAACACATTTGTGGTGACAGACACTCTCACTCTCCCATGGAGAGCAAATGTATTTATTAGCTTTTATCTTTCTTTTAAAGCATTTCTGTTTATAAAAGCAGTCAAGGCTCCAAGAAAGTGAGACTTCAGCACTTCTTCACTCCTGAGAGGTCCACAGTCATGAGCCTGGCGGGCTCCCCGCGGAGCCTGTATGCTGGCCTGGTGGATGGGGCGGTGGCCAGCTATGCCAGAGCTGGAGGTGAGGCGGGTCACCTGGGCTGGGCCCCTGCTCCAGGCTTGTCCTCTGCACCTGTCTCCCTTTGTCCTGGGAACCGTGTGGCTCCCTCCTTCCCCCAAAGGTGTCAAGTGGGCACTTGGGGTGTATCTCAGTCCCTCATGGTCCTCCCATTCCCCAGGTGAGGATTTCTGCACCCACCTGCCCCCTGCAGCCCCTCGCCTACTGCTTCCTGGGTGGGCCTGTGCTTTCAAGGCACTGGGTTGACCCGCTTGTAGCCCAGCAGGGTCTTCTGGCTGCCTGGCCTCCTGCTACAGCTGCTGTGGAGGTCTGCTGGGCTCCAGCAGTGCCCCTGGCACCTAGGTTTGCCCATCCAGCCCTTCTCTTTCCCTCCGACTTCCAGCACAGCGGGCTCTGGGCAGTTCTGCCTGGTCAGCACTTCCCTCCTGACTGGATTATCACTGTTCTGTGGAAACTCCCTGTGAGGGGCTCTCCCCACCCCAGTGCCCTAGGCCAGCCCCCCGGCCACCCCCAGCCTCTCAGGGTGATGATTGCTCCCCAGTGGTCTTAGCCCCCTTAGCCCATGTGCACCATGACCCCGCGTTCCCGTGAGGAGCCAGGCCTGCCCTCACGCCTCGGCCCACATGTCCACTCCTCGTGACATCTGTGCCTTCCTGATGTAAGGCCCCATCCTGTGTGCACCCTACTCTCCTTGTGGAACTCTCCAGATGACTTGTCTTCGGGCCGATGCCCCCGTGTCCATCGTGCGTTCGTTTGTCTGTTTCTGTTTCTCTACTAGCCTTGCGGTCCAGCTTCCCCACCTTCCCGCCTTTGTGTCATGCAGATGCGTCAGGCCGTGTCACACCCACCAGCTCTCTGGGATCTCTCCCTCCCTCCCCCCAGCTCCCATTTTTGAACCTGTCACCGGAGCCCAGTGCTTTCTTAGTCTTGAATAGTCATTTCCCCAGGTCCAAGTTCTGATCACTTCATGGTTTCCAGATTGGTTCCTTGTGTTTCAGTTGGGTATTATTTGGATACTTAGGGAGGGGAAATCACATTTCAAGCTTTATAAGTAAAATGGCAACTTCGTCAGAAGGGTGAAGTGCCGGAAGGAAGGGCTGGCATTGCAGTGGGGCCCCCACAGGGACTCCTGTCTGGGCTGCGGTGTGTCAGCCCTGCTTCCCCAGGCTCTGGTGTCTTGTGGCACCACCATCCCCATTTGGGGGATTTTGTGGGAGTGACAAGCGCAGGCTATCTGTAGAAAGAACATCTGAGGAGCTCAGGAAACAAAGTTCAATTGTGGGAAGTTGAGTCTTAACCAAGGTGAAATGTCTGAAGTAGGTCACCCCATCTTTCATCTTGAGGTCCAGTTTCAGAGGGATTGTGTGGCCAATGGGTAGTGCTGAGCTGTCCTGGACAGCATCTAAGGATGCACACATAGGTGAGGCAGTGACCTAGTCCTCACCTAGGACTCGGAAACCTGTGTTCTCACACTGTTACACTCAGTGGCATGTGAGTGAGAGGGAAAACTGTGTTTCTGTTCTGAACCTGTGTATTCCCATTAAATGTGCTTTAGTGTAAAGGGTTCTAAGTACCAGATGGGAAGGCTTGTACCCAGGTGCAAACACACAAATGCAAGGGCATGTTATGTGCATGTGTGCACATGTGCTCATTCTATGTGCACGCATGTGTGTGTGCATGTGGGGGTGAGTGGGGTGAGTGCACATGTGTGCATGTCTGCATGTGTGTCTGTACGTGCATGCATATGTGTGTGTATTTGGTGGTGAGTATGAGGTGTGTGCATGTGTGTTTGCATGTGTGTCTGTATGTACATGTATGGGTGTGTGCATTTAGGGGTGAGTGTGGGGTGTGTGCATGTGTGTTCATGCATGGGTGTGTGCATTTGGGGGTGAGTGTGGGGTACGTGCACATGTGTATTTACATGTGTGTTCATGCATGGGTGTGTGCATTTGGTGGCATGTGTAGGGTGTGTGCACGTGTGTGTTTGCATGTTCATGCATGGATGTGTGCATTTGCTGGTGAGTGTGGGGTGTGTGAACATGTGTGTGCATGTGTGTCTGTATGTGCATGCATGGGTGTGTGCATTTGGGGGTGAGTGGGGTGTGTGCACATGTGTATTTACATGTGTGTTTGTGCATGCATGGGTGTGTACATTTGGTGGTGAGTGTAGGGTGTGTGCACATGTGTGTTTGCATGTTCATGCATGGGTGTGTGCATTTGCTGGTGAGTGTGGGGTGTGTGCACATGTGTGTGTTTGAATGTGTGTATATGCATGCATGTGTGTGTGCATTTTGGGGTGAGTGTGGGGTGTGTGCATGTGTGTGTTTGCATGTGTGTTCATAACATGAGTGTGCGCGTGGGGTGAGTGTGGGGTGTGTGCACGTGTGTGTTTGCATGTGTGTCTGTATGTGCATGCATGGGTGTGTGCATTTGGTGGTGAGTGTGAGGTGTGTGCACGTGTGTGTTTGTATGTTCATGTATGGGTGTGTGCATTTGCTGGTGAGTGGAGTATGTGCACGTGTGTGTTTGCATGTGTGTCTGTATGTGCATGCATGGGTGTGTGCATTTGGTGGTGAGTGTGGGGTGTGTGCACGTGTGTGTTTGCGTGTGTGTTCATGCATGGGTGTGTGCATTTGGGGTGAGTGTGGGGTGTGTGCACGTGTGTGTGTTTGCATGTGTGTCTGTATGTGTGTGCACGTGTGTGTTTGCATGTGTGTTCATGCATGGGTGTGTGCATTTGGGGGTGAGTGTGGGGTGTGTGCACGTGTGTGTTTGCATGTGTGTCTGTATGTGCATGCATGGGTGTGTGCATTCATGCTTAGCCACCTAATGACACATTGGACACAGTGCAGATATTCCAGATAAAGGCATAGCCAATCTCCACTGGAGCTGATAAGGGTCCTGAAATGCTTTGTAGCCTACTTGCAACACAAAAGCATTGCGGTTAAAGTTGTATAGCTGCCGTTTAGTGACTGTGCACGTTAGCTCCGGGTTGACCCTGAGTAGGTTTGTAATCAGAGCTCCTCGGCTTCCAATCCAGAACACAGAGATGAGAACTGGGATCTTGTTCCCTTTGTTGAGCAAAGCGCGTTTATGTCAGGACTCAGAAGCAGGATGGATTAATCACCTCGCTACATTTTTAAGCTTAATGGCTTAATTAACTGGTTAGACTAAGTATTGAAGTTTTCCCTTGAATTATGTACAGAATAATTACATTAGTCACTTTATAAATTTGTGTTAAATCTTGCATCAAGTAATTTTTTATTGCTATCTAAAATATCCACTTATACTTCATATAAAGACCTCATCAGTAGATCTTTGAAAGTATTTTCAAAAGAAGATATTTTATGGGTGGCACCTGTGGCTTAGTGGGTAGGGTGCCGGCCCCATATACCAAGGGTGGCAGGTTTGAACCCAGCCTAGCCAAACTGCAACAAAAAATAGCCGGGTGTTGTGGCAGGCACCTGTAGTCACAGCTACTTGGGAAGCTGAGGCAAGAGAATCACCTAAGCCCAGGAGTTTGAGGTTGCTGAGAGCTGAGACAGCACAGTACTCTACCGAGGGCAATAAAGTGAGAGTCTGTGTCTCTCTCTTTATATATATTTTATCACTCCAAGGGCTTCAGAAGAGGAGCAAGTTTATCAAAAAAAGATTCTGTTTACCTTGATTTTGATTTTTTTCATATTCTGTGAAGATATGGACTCTATAATAAAGCATATAATAAGGAATTTTTTAAATTGAAGCAGGTAATGTGGAAATTCAAACACATGCCTGATTATTTTGGATGCAATTCCTTTTAATGGTGACCAAATCACTTTATATATTATTATCATAAATAATAGTATTTGTTGACCATCTATATGCCAAGTGCTGTGCTGAGCATGATACATACATTAGCTCATTTTTAATTCTTACAATGACCTTTGAAGCTGGTGGTCAGATTGTCCTTATTTTACAGTTAAGGAAACTAAGATGTAGAATGAATGAATGATTTTCTCAATGATGCTTACTGAGTGGCCAGGCTGGGACCAGAGGGATGCACGCTGACCCCTGGCCCCAGTTGCTCCGTGCTCACAGGCCATGCTGGACTTTCTTATGCCTGGAAGGATAAGGAAGAATCACACATAGGCATCAAAATGCTGAATGATATTTCAGTTGTCTGTTACTTAAAGCGATCTGTCATCCTGTTTTCCTGTCCCTGTGCACAGATAACTGAACTTGAATGAAATCAAATATTTTCTTTTAAGATGGATCCTGGAATTCTGAACCTCAAAAAGTGATAAAACTAGGCGTCCTACCAGTTAGAAGTCTACTCATGATGGAAGACACCTTGTGGGCGGCTTCTGGAGGCCAAGTGTTTGTCATTAGCTTGGAGACGCATTTGGTGGAGGTGAGTTGCCCTCATTGGCTGCCTGGGTGGGCAAGATGCGTTTGAGACACAGCCCCACTGTCCCACCACCCTGAAATCAGAGCTTCTGGCATGTGGGAAATTCAGGTAGCCTCTTTCTGTGGCCACAGGCAAAAGAAAATTCCTTCTAGATTTTGTTTAGAAAAGATAAGATTAAGAAAACTCAGCTCTTTTAATTGTTTATCCGTGTTCATTAGTTACCTGCTAAATAATGGAAATATATTACTTTAAAAAATATATTCAGTGTGGACGTTCATAAGAGCCCTCAAGGACTTTTAGGAATTTGACTGAAGTTGTATTTCTATGTCGTGGGGTAAATGGGCATTCGCTACAGACAGCTGGACCTCATGTCCCTGCCTGGTCTCCTTGTAAACATACCAGATGGAAAGAAATATCAACACAAAAATGAAAACACAAACATACAATGTAAAGAACAGTAGGATGTTTTTTATTACTTTGCAATGGGGAAAGCCTCTCCAAGCATGCCACAAACCCAGAAGCTGTCATAAGAAAGGATGTGATAAAATAAAGTATGTAACTTTTCTCATATCTAAAATACGTGCATGCATATCCAAATTTCAATGGGCTGGGTGAGGTGATTCATGCTGAAAACCTAGCACTCTGGGAGGCCAAGACAGGAGGATCACTGAGGCCAGGAGTTCAAGACCAGCCTGAGCAAGAGCGAGACCCCCTTTTTACAAAAAATCTAAACCTCAGCCCACCGTGGTAGCACTTATACTCCCAGTTTCTTGGGAGACTGAGGCAGGAGGATCACTTGAGCCCAGGAGTTTGAGGTTGCAGGGAGCTGTGATGATGCCACGGCACCCCACCCCGGGGGCAACGTGAGACCCTGTCTTGAAAAAATAATTATGAATGAAAACTAAGAAAAATATTTCCTGCACATGTAACCAAAAATTAGTGTTCTTAAAATACAAAAAAATTCTTAGTAAATTTTAGGAAAAATACAACCAACCTAATAAAAATGTTCGAAGGACATGAAAAGGGAATACAAATAAGCCGTGTACATGCGTGCACGTAGCTTCATTAAGAACTAGAACTGCCTTTTAAAACAAGGTATTTTTTATTCATAAGCATTATTTTTAGGTACATGGCAAAATTGAGTGGAAAGTACAGAATTTCCCCAATACCCAGCCCCCCATCCCCCCACACCCCCCAGAGTGGTGCATTTGCCACAGTTGACGATGCGGCCCTGATCCACTGCTCCACCCACCCAGAGTGGACGGCAGATAGAGGGCTCACTCCTGGTACGCATGTTCTGTGGGGTTGGACACGTGTACAGAAGCACATACCCACTGCTGCAGCACCGTCCCCTGTGCTCCACCTGCTCATATCCCTCCCTGCCCCTAGACCCTGGCAAACATACCCGCCCATGCTGGCCAGCCAGTGAATGTGTGGGCGCCCTCCCCAAGGCTCGGCAGGGCTCCTCAGCACCCCATGCAGCGTCTCTGGAAGGCAGGCCTGTGTTACCAATTAGCGTTTTACAGAGCTTGTACCTTTTCCCGAACAGTTCTTCTCTAGAAAATGCACTCAGGGTCAGCTTGCCCGGTGTGTGAGGATACAAGCAAGGTGCAGGGTTGCAGCCCACCCACCCTGGGCAGGGCCTTCTTAGAATACAGAGAGTGGAGGGAAACATTTGAGATTATTTTCCTAGTATTGTGACAGTAACCTTTTGTTACTTTGTAGATCCACCTGATACATTTTATTTCAGGCAGCATGAGAGTAAGAGCCTTCAGTCTAGCTTGGAGCCATAGTTGAAGGATGCTCTTGAGTGGATGTTGCCCCCAATGTCCAGTCCTTGTTTTTTGGCAGCCTTCCCTGTACACTGTCAGTAACATTATCCTGGTGATACCGTCTTAGTGATTATTCATTTAAGGAGGCACAAGGCTCAGGCCCTGGCTTAGCTGTGTAGCATAAAGTGATCTTGGATAAGCCACAAACTGAGACTCAGCCTTCTGATCTGTAAATTAGAGATAGTTGTCTTTTCTTGAGCTGCTTCCTGGATGAAATCAGATGTAAAAGTATCCAGCAAAGAACATTGGAGTGATAGCTGCTATTTGTTATTAGAATAAAGTATTATTAGAACAAATATACAAGAGCCAGGTATAATATTTTATTAGTCTGTATTTGCTTTTTTTTTTCTACAGAGAAGGAATAATGACATTTCTTTAAAATATTTCTCCCCCAAAACTGCATTCTTCTTGTCATAGATAACTACCAAAAAAAAAAAAAAAAAAAAAGCTGGAATGATGGTTTCTGTAGCTATCACCAAGAAGCTTTCAGGATAACATAACATTCCCAAATTATGACTTTATTATAATCAAAACGTGGTTTCCACATGTTCCAGAGACTTTATATGCTGTAAATCTTGAAGACTCAGAAGTAATATGTTTGGATCCAAATATAAGTCCCCCCCTTTCTGCATGTTTTAGTACCAAAATAACTAAACACATTTATAGAGAGAAGCAAAAATCTGCTCTCTTCTGAAAATACGAAGCTCCTGATGTAGTTCCTGTTGTGCAGGGAACTTCAGCAGACGTGCTGGTGCAGCTCTGAGATCTGCTCTGTTCAGACGTCCACACTCCTGGGGGACAGCTGCTGGGGGAGCCTTCCCAGTAGTCATGTGCTGAGGGTGTAGGGCTGGGCCTGTGGGCTATAGGAAACCTGGGGGGTGGAAGCAGGATGGAGGAAAAAGGTATCAGAGGCTCTGGGGCTTAAAAGTTCTTAGAGTGATGTCTCTAGGATGGTAGCTGGTACGTTCAGTGCAGCCCTGAGCACCGACTCTGTCCTGGTGCATTCATGGGACCCCTGCGCAGAGGCAGCCCTGAGCACCGACTCTGTCCTGGTGCATTCATGGGACCCATGCGCAGAGGCAGCCCTGAGCACCGACACCGTCCTGGTGCATTCATGGGGCCCCTGCCCAGAGGCAGCCCTGAGCACCGACTCTGTCCTGGTGCATTCGTGGGACCCATGCACAGAGGCAGCCCTGAGCACCGACAGCGTCCTGGTGCATTTATGGGACCCCTGCACAGAGGCAGCCCTGAGCACCGACACCGTCCTGGTTCATTCTCAGGACTCCTGTGCAGAGGCCGCTCTCAGCACTCTCAGTCTGGTGCATTTGCAGACTGGAGGTGGCCAGGCTGTCGTCCTGGCTGTGGTGCTGTGATGTGGCAGTGCTGGGCAGACCACCAGGGACGCTGGGCCAGTGTCTGTGCATCCCCACTGTGGTGACAGCCTCCTGCCTCTTGTCAGGGATGTCAAGAGCAGACAGAAACACTATTCCCAATGCATAACTGCCACACAGTGTAGGCTGTGTCACCTGAGCTGCCACACAGTGTAGGCTGTGTCACCTGAGCTGTCACGCAGGCTGCGTCACCTGAGCTGCCACGCAGGCTGCGTCACCTGAGCTGCCACGCAGTGTAGGCTACGTCACCTCTACTTTTTTTTTCAGGTCTCCCCAAGTCCATGTGGCTTTTTTCTGTCTTGAGTTTGTTTGATTTCTTTCAAAAGTTTAGAGTGTCAGGAACACTGATGCAGTTCTAACATAACCTGCGTTTTAGGGAAAGGCTAATTATTCTGGATTCCTGGCAGGTGTTGACTTCACAGGTTTGTTCTTAGAGCCGTGAATCACAGTTTTACTTTAATCGCTATATCTGCTTAAAACCCAGACCTGTTACTCCTCACTCTGTTTTTTTGCAACATGCAGTGCTCTGGCCTGAAGAGGAAGGGGAGAAGAAGAAAGAGGGGAGGGTCCCCCCAGAACAGGCAGAGGGGTCCTGCTGGGTTAGGAACTCCAGGGTTGACTCCCAGAAAGCTGTGGGGTTTTTAAGCTTCCTCCCAGAAGTTTCCAGAAGGAAAACAAAAGTAGGGAAATCAGTGAATCCCCCGGTGATTTCAGTGTGTGGAGGACGAGTGGCTTTGCTCCTTTCTCCTCTCCCCTTGCACACCACACTTTCTGTTTTCTTCGAACCTCTCTCTGGAAGCCTCCTCTGCCCAGCAGTTTCTCAGGGACTCATGTCTACTCTGTCCTGGGCTGATGGAAGGGACCAGGAACATGGAGGCGGCTCGTGCATAGGCGGGCAGCAGGTAGCACGTCCCTCCAGAGACGGGCAGCTGTGAGGTGGATTCTTAAGTGGCAGTGTGAGTGATGGGCAGCTCGGAGGGAGCCGGTGGCCCCTCTGCTGCTGTTGTGGCCTCAAGTATTTGCAGCCTCAGGGATTTGGCCAAGAACAAGGCCGTGGGCATTAAGACCTGCCTGCCCTTCCTCCAGCCTCGCCTTGGCAGTGTGACTTCTGAGAGAAATCTGTAAATCTTCAGTTTCCAAATGATCAAATGGACGTT
Organism: Loris lydekkerianus; assembly: GCA_963574355.1. Classification (NCBI taxonomy): domain Eukaryota; kingdom Metazoa; phylum Chordata; class Mammalia; order Primates; family Lorisidae; genus Loris; species Loris lydekkerianus. Next base: position 24,686 of record CAUYPK010003867.1, on the reverse strand, counting down.
CCCCCCCCACACACACACACACACACACACAGCCTGACAGAAGGGTCAACTCTTAGCTGCCCCCTGAGGACGGTGGTGCCAGGAGGTAAGAGCCTCCTGTGAAGGCTGAAGGTCTTCCTGGTCCCCAGGGTTTCCTGCTCCTGGGAGTGGGATCCCTCATGACACAGGCCTGCAATGGTGCTCAGAACCACTGGTTCCCAGGCAAGGACTCTGGCTCCAGGGGCTCCACAGCTGTTCTGAGCTATGGAACAGTTTCCCGGCTCCTGAGCCTGTGATGTTTACTGTGAGTCCGAGTTACAAGCACCACAGAGAAGGTCACTGCTCTCTGATGATCTAAGTTAAAGTTACGGGGCCTGCATTTGTTGTGCTCTGGCAAACTGTGCTGTACTGAGCCCCTGCCAGTGAGACCTGCCACTGGGAGTTATTCAGGAAGGAAACAGTGGTGCCCGGTGGAGCTCAAACCCTGCTTCCTAGGTCAATGGTTTTCAAGCTTGACTGCACAGTGGAATCACGCCAGGACCTTAAAAGCAGCCCCGCGCTTGAGTTCTGCTGCACAGCCAATAAGTGAGATGCTCCAGGGGACGGGGTCTGGGCCACAGCCCTTCACAGCCCAGGTGATTTCAGTGTGCAGGCGGATGGGTCGTCTGGTCTAAACCAGGGCCTCTGTGTGCTTTCCTGTCCTTCTCTTGGGGAAAAGGATGACGGCAATTTGACCCTGGGATCACTGGCCAGGCTCTGGGCAGGGTGTGGGGTTGTTGCTGACACAGATTGGCTGGTAGGGGAGGAGGGGGCTGCCTGGTGGGTAGGCAGTGAGCAGGTCTCCTGGGCATGCAGAGGGGTGTTGGTGGGGTGTCCAAGAGGAGAGGATGCTTCGTCCAGCACTTGGCTGTGGAAGCTGTGAGTGTTCCAGACAAGCTTTTAGAGAGCAGAGCCAGGGGACAAGGCCCAGGGAACTGGACTTCCAGGATGTGGAGAGAAAGGGAACACTGAGCGTGTCTGAGCCAGAGGTGTCAGAGAGAAGGGCTGAGTCCCCGGGGCTCTGGGAGCCAAAGCAAACCTCTTAGCAGCGCAGACTGGGCATCGGCATCTGGCATCAAGAGAAGACCAATGAGGACGTTCAGAAACCCTAAGGAATGGCCAAGAGAAAAAAGAGAGCCCAAATTACCAGAATCAAGAACAAAAGAGGGACATGACTTCAACCTCACAGAAATGAGAAGCGCTGTGGACACTTGTGTGTCTACACTTTAGATGCCCTGGTAGAGTGGACACATTTGGGGAGCAGCGTGCACTGCCCATACCGGGCATGGTCAATAGAGCTGCAACGAGCAGGGAGACCGAGTCAGCAACCAAAACCTCCCAACAGCAGCAAAGCCCAGGACCAGATGGCTTCGCCCGTGGATTCTACCAAACATTAAAAGAAGAGTTAACATCAGTCTTTCTCAAACTCTCCCAAAATACCAAAGAAGAGGGAGCACTTCCTAACTGGTTTAATGACACCAGTGTGACCCAGCTGCCAAAAGCACCACATGGAGACCACTGACCAGTATCCCTTGTGAATATTGATGCAAAAATCCTTAACAAAACACTTAAAATGCTTCGGAGGTGAATTCGGCATCCTGAAAAGATTTATACAACAAGCTCAAGTGCAGTTCGTTTCTGGAATGCAAGGATGCAACATGTGAAAACCAATCTGTAAAACACCACGTCACAGAGCAATGGGGGGGGAGACATAATCATGTCACTTAATACACAAAGAAAGTGTTTTACCAAAGCACTCTTTTATGATAAAAACAATAAACTAAGAACAGAAGGAGACGTCTTCCTTATCCTAGCAAGAGCATCTATAAAAACCTCACAGCTAAGATCATACTTGAAAGTTTCCCCCTGAGATCAGGAACGAGACGAGGATACCCATTTTTACCATTCAGCATATTCCAGAATTCATCTGGAAATTCAGGAGACACAGAATAGACAAAACAATTTTACATTCCTCTACTAGGTATATGTCTAGAAGACCAAAAATCACTTTATAACAAAGAATTTGCACCAGAATGTTTATTGCAGCCCAATTCATAATTGCTAAGACCAATAGCACCTTTTCTTTTCAGATAGAACTTTGAGTATTTTCGTTTGTGCCATTTTAGAATTTATGCACATATACTTCACTCTTATTTTGATCCTTCATCGACTTTTAAATTCTGCATACTAAAATAAAGTGTTCTCCAGATGCTTTTCTGATTGGGATGAAGGGTCTTCCCAAGTCATCGGGAAGCACTTGTTTAGACCTGTCATGGTCTAGGGAGATAACTGAAGTGAGAACGACGGCTCACTCAGGGGATGTTAGTGCTGCGGAGACTCCCAACAAAATGTGATGCATGGTTTTTAAGCTTTTTGCTATTGTTGCTTAATTAAGAAGAACTTAATTTTCTCAAACGTAATTTTATGAGGCAAACAGTAAATGGAAGAGAATTTTTAAGAGCAATTACTTAAACAAAAGTAAATGTTCCAGGATAGCAGCATTTTGACCACACGCCACAAGGTCCTGTGGAAACCAATTCGGAAACTTAATGATGTAAACCAAACTGAAAAAGAAAGTGAGGCCCTACAAGGGATGTATCTTATGCAAGGCCACTCAGTGGATCATGTTCCTCTATTGTAGACTGAGATTCTTTCTGCTGTGCCGCACCTTCTCACACCAACACCCAGTCCTATGTCCAGAAATCTATGTCCAGAAAATAGATTTTCTGCCTCTGTTTACTCCCCCAAGGAAGCTGAGGGAGGAACTGTACCTCGGTTCTGGACTCAGGTCTTGCTGCTTACTGGACATCATCACTCCCTGGACATTTTATATAATCTTCCAGGCCAACACATTCCACAAAATCCTTGTGCTAAGTCTCATTTTAAGTGGCCTCTGTCTAGCTTATACCTGTCAGTAGTAACTTAATCCATGAAACCTAGAAATCTTCATTTCCTCTCTTATTTTCACACTAAGTTTTGACATGTGGGCACGCATACATGCCTTCCTTTCCAGGAATAATATGGCTTGTTTTTTTTAAATTTTGTTCTGTGTTTATTTTACTTTTTGTAAAGTTCAGAGTTGTTTTTAATTTTGTTCTGTGTTTATTTTATTTTTTTAAAGTTCAGAGTCAAAGACTAATGGCCTTTATATCCATCTCCCATATTTTTTCCTTTCCAGGAATTCTTTCAGGAATGACAGAGAAATTCATCCTGTTTACAATCCTGCATTTTTCTCTCTTTCTTCTTTTCTTTTGCCAACCATTTAGTAACTACTTAGGGATGTGTAAGCGGTAGGTAGAATTATGTTAAACTTATTATCCTCACAATGCATTGCCCAAATCAAAAGTCATTTCAAAGAATTTAAGCCCATCTTTACTTGCCACTTAGTTCCTTAACAATTTCAAAGTTTTTGTTTCAAACTAAATCAGCTGTGATTCTAGGTAAGCTAGCCTTTGATGTGGATCTGTAATGCACAGAATTGCTAGTTAGGGCAGCACCTGTGGCTCAGAGAGTAGGGTGCCAGCCTCATATATCAAGGGTGGCGGGTTCAAACCTAGACCCGGCCAAACTGCAACAACAACAACAAAAAAACCCTGGACATTGTGGCGGGCACTGTAGTTCCAGCTTCTGGGAGGCTGAGGCAAGAAAATCACCTAAGCCCAAGAGCTGGAGGTTGCTGTGAGCTGTGACCCCATAGCACTCTACAGAGGGTGATCAAGTGAGACTCTGTCTCTACAAAAAAAAAAAAAAAAAAAAATTGCTAGTTATTTCTTGTATGATTCTAAACATGGTAGGTATCAACTTTGCTCAATAAATTTGGGTATATAAAATTATTCTTTTTTTTTTCTTCTTATAAATAAAATTTCATCTGAGTCTAGACAGGGGAAGAGTTTGCCTTATTCATTATTGGGGTTTGTAAGAATGTGAGATGCTTTACTAGTGGCCAGAAAATGAGAGCAGGACCTCCAATCTCTGAACAATCACGGTTGCATCCTGCCCACTGAGGGCTCAGCCACCATAAGTAGTTACCTTCTTTGAGGCTGCTCTCCAGTTCTGTACCACACATGGGAGAGGGTAAGGTTAACTGAGACTGAATACCTGCATCTATGGGTCAGTAGACACGTTTTGAAGTCATAGAGTCAGGAGTATTCTGCTTCCTCAGAATGCTACAAGCCAAACATTTTTATTTGTACTTTTATTCTTGTTTGCATTTTTGAAATAAAAAAAAAAAACATTCCATATGAGAGTTACCCTTGCAACACATTTTTAAGCATAAGTATGGTGTTGTTAAATATAAGGACAATACTGTAGAATAGATCTCTGGAACTTTTTCATCTTAGACTGACTCTATATCCCTTGAACAGAAACTCCCATTGCCCCCTCGCCTCAATCCCTGCAATTGACATTCTACTTTTTGTTTCCGTGAGTTAGACTACTTTAGATACCTTAAATAAATGAAATTGTACAGTATCTGTCCCTCTGTTACCTGTGTATTTTACTTGGCAAGCATATGACAGGATTTCCTTTTTATAGCTAAGTAGTATTCCATTTTATACATGTATATGTATATACCATATTTCCTTTATTCCTCTGTGTATGAATATTTAGGTTCATTCCATCTTTTGGCTATTGTGACTAGCACTGCTGGAGGGCAGTTATTTCTTCAAGATCCTTATTTTAATCATTTTGGATATAAACCCAGGAGTGGAATTGTTGGATCATATGATAGCTCTATTTTTAATTTTTGTAGGAAATTCTATACTATTTTCTACAGTGTTTGTACCATCTTACATTCTCTCTAAGAGTACAGAAAAGCTCCAGTTTCTATACAGCTTCACTAACACTTATCTTTTTCTGATAATAGCCATCCTAACAGGTGTGAGGTTATATCTCCTTGTGGTTTTTATTTGTGTTTCCCTGATGATTAGTGATATTGAGCCTCTTTTCACATAACTGTTGTCCATTTGTTAAGTTTTCTTTACAGAAATGACTATTCAAGTCTTAGCCCAATTTATAATTGTGTTATTTGTTGGTTTTGTTTTGTTTTGCTATTGAGTTGTAGTGATATCATATATATGTTAGATATTAACTCCTTAAGAGTGTAAACTCACAAACTCCTTTTGCAAATATTTTCTCCAGTTCTGTAGCTTGCCTTTTTACTTTATTGACTCTTCCCTTTGCTAGTCAGGAATGTTTAGTTTGATTTAGTCTAACTTAGTTATTTTTGTTTGTGCTTGTAGTGTCATATCCAAGAAATCATTGCCTAGACCAATGTCATGAGCTTTTATTCTGTATATTCTTCTAAGAGTTTTATAATTTCTGAAATTTATAATTTCTTTTATTTAAGTCTTTGGTCCCTTCTGAGTTGGTTTTTTGTGTATGGTATAATGTAAGGATCTAATTTTATTCTTTTGCATGTGGATGTTAAGCTTTCCCAATACCATTTTCGTAAATGATGCCTAGCAGCATTCTTGGTCAAGTCTTCTTTATTTTTCTTGAAATGTTTATGTCTTATCTTTTGCTTATTTTCCAAAGTACTCAAGTTACTAAGAATAATGTCTTTCCCACTATCTGTGCTTTTGTCTTATTTAACTTAATCATCCTGTAAAGCAAAAGTGCACACTTTTTTTGGATAGCTTTGCGTTAGAAATAAGGAAAAAATACAAAAGAAGCTACTTTATGGATTTCAATTATTTCTTTCATTGTTCATGTTGTGATATTGTTTGTTTTACATATGGACTTTAAAATTACAGTATCAAAATTCCATTTTTCCCTAAAATCTTACCTTGTGCTTCTAAGTAATAGCTAACGCTAGGGTTTGAATGTGATTTATTCCCCCACCAAAACTCATGTTGAAACTTGATCCACAGTGTGGTGATGTTGGGAAATGGAGCAAAGTGGAGGGTGTTTTGGTCATCAGGGTTCAGAAATAATCTATTCATCCCTCGTGAATAGATTAATACCCTCCCATGGGAATGAGTGAGTTCTCACTGCAATGAGATGAGATTAGTTTTACCAGAGAGCAGCTTGTCATAAAAATGAATTGGCTTCCTAGGCTCTCTCTTGCTTCCATTCCTGCCATGCCCCTTGCACATACTCCCTAACTTTTTCACTTCTCAGTGTTTTGACCCAGTAAAATTTCCTCACCTGAAGCCAGTCAGACATGGTGCTATGCTCTTGAACTTCCCTCAAAATCATGAGGTAAACAGATATTTTTTCTCTGTAAATTATCCAACTTCAGGTATTCCTATAATAGCAACAGAAAAGGAAATAAAACAGCTAATCTGAGGGTGAACAGCCCCACCAGAAATCCTTAAGTCAGCCCTCATGGCTGGGGCTCACCCAACTGCTTCTTTTGCTTGCACAAGAATAGCCTCTCTCTGGGAAAATGTGGCATTACCTAGTCAGCTCTTCAATCAATATCTGTTCTGTACACAAAGGCTAGAACATAAGCAAATATCCTTATCAAGACCTCATTTTTACAGAACATAGCAACAGAAGTTCAGGCAACTTTCTTCCTTAAAGACTCTAGTGGATCCAGAGATGATAATATAATAGTTGGCAACTTCTCATTTTATTACTGCCATTCTGAAATACTTCCATGTAAGTCAAAGCATTGGGATTCACTTTTTAATCACTAATTCAATCACTATATGCAAAATAAATCTGAAAGTGTACTTTCTTCTACCACACATGCCATGTATACCACAAATATGTGGAGAGTATACCACAAATATGCATAAGTGGCAATTTCTTCAGACAATAAACAATTTCCTCTAAGGTTATTGAATGTAAATCCTATCCCTTTTTCCTAAAAACAATAAGATAGATAATCGCATTTGCACAAAGAACATGAGACTGGGGTTCATGAGGCTAAAGGATGTGGTGTAAGGAATATTAGATTGCAAGCCATTTACTCGAATTTGTATTTCTTATTTATTTCATGGAATATGCTCAGAAAATTGCTTTTCTACTCAACTTCAGGATTTCCATATCTTAAAGATATTAGAAAAATCTTTCCTAAGTGTCTTCTAGCTCTTCCAATATAGGATTTTAATAACCTGAAATAAATACTTTTCACTTATTGAGATTTCTCTTAACTATATATATATATATAGCTGATTAAAAAATTGGCTAAACGTTAGTACAATGTTAATTACAAAAAATACATTTCACAGGATGTTTTTCTTGGCTTACACTACCTTTTGCATTGTTTTTAGCTTTAGCTCATATATTTCTGAGGACCATTTTATAAACAGAGTCTTCCTCATGAGGCTCATGAGGAGGTGGATACACTTTATAAGTTCAAACTAGCTTATTTCCAACAGTGCCAGCTATTGTCATTAGTGCCAGCAATTTTTAATTTGTACCAGAAAGATATTGCAAAATCTCTAAATTTTTAAAAAATTATGTCCTTTGACCAGAATTGAGTATATGTCCTAATATTATTCCCTTTTAACATCTTTATCCTAAAGGTCTAAGTTTACTCAACAATTTTTAATGAGCTATTCCTCCATGTATGGTACTAGGTACTGAGAATATAAACGAGAATATTAAATGGCTTCTATTCTTAAAGAAGTTACATTTCAGTGAGAGAGGCAGACTTGTAAATAAGAAATTACTAAATAGTGACAGTGGTAACATAGGTGAAAGGACAGGGTGTTACAGGAACATAAAGATAGGATAAATAATTCACATTCATAGGGGTCCATGGTCAGGAAAGATTTCTGGAATAAAGTTGCACCTTTCCCAATGTGAGAGAAAATTAGTCTATAGATTGGAGGGATAGAACTTATAAAATGGAAGGAAAAAAAAGGGAAGAGAAAGACCAGGGGTGATGATGAGAATATATTATTAGGAGGAGACACACAAAAAGGAGTTCCAAAATTACTGAGATGCAGACAGGAAGGTAGGCAATGCTAGACTTGAGGCTGAAGAGCTCAACAGCCTTGAAGGACCTGAGAGTTCATGTTGGGGACTAGAGAAGCCACTTCAGGGTTTTAACACTGTATCCTCAAATTCTAATTTTAGATAATTATTCTATCTACTGAGGAGGATGGAATGAAGAGTTTTATACCTGGCGCAATTGAATAGAGAAAAGCCAGCACACTGAATCCAAATTAAGCAAGGGTCCTTTACTGCTGGGCCAGGCCAAGAGCAGATACACACTTCAAAGTCTCTTAACCCCCTACAGGGGTCCTCAAACTTTTTAAACATGTGGCCAATTTACTGTCCCTCAGACTGTTGGTGGGCCGCACTATAGTTAAAAAAAAAAAAACAATTATGAACAAATTCCTATGCACACTGCACATATCTTATTTTGAAGTAAAAAAAAAAACAAAACAGGAACAAATACAATCACACCGCCTCATGTGGCCTGCGGGCCGCAGTTTGAGTATCCCTGCTATAAGAAGGGGGTGGAAACCTTTATAAGGTGCTTTTGGTAGGGGAGGAGATGTCCTTAAGGCAAGCCAAATTTTACAAGAGCCAACACCTGGTAAGGGGAGTGCTAACAATGGGGAGCTGGGCTTTCACAGGATTTTGCAGTTATTATTGAACTCTTTCAGCTGAGCTTCCTGTTTTAAAGGGGGAGTGTTAAAAGCCCTTAGTAAAGTCTTTAGCAAGATGGAGTTAGGGCATAACAAGGGAAGAAGACTAAAGTAGAGAGATCAGATGTAAGCCTGTTATAGTCAATCAGGAAAGGATGATGGTGGCTTAAGCCAGAATGTTTATCAGATTTGATGATTAGCCAAGGAGGTTGGTTGGGGGCGGGGAAGACAAGGAGAATGCTTAGATCAGGCGTCCTCAAACTTTTTAAACAGGGGGCCAATTCACTGTCCCTCAGACCATTGGAGGGCTGGACTATAGTTAAAAAAAAACAACTATGAACAAATTCCTATGCACACTGCACATATCTTATTTTGAAGCAAAAAACAAAACGGGAACAAATACATTTCACACCGCTTCAAGTGGCCCGTGGGCCGCAGTTTGAGGACGCCTGGCCTAGATTTTCCGTTTGTCCAGTTTTGCTTTGTTCTAGTGTAGTGTGGCTGTCTAGTGGCCATTTTCAAATAATTTATACCAGGAAATTGAACAGATGTCTCTTTTGAAGAAGTCATTTGGAAATTTAAGAAGACCTGTAAAGGATGATGATCAGCAAGTCTGTCAGAAGGTGACTGCAAAAGTCTATAGAAGAGTAAAAAAGGGTCTGAGATTTATAAATAAAAAAATACAAAATGCAAGATTTCATAGTCTTGAAATATTCATAATTACCATAACAGATGAGAATAAAGTACATAAATATTCCTAGAAGATGATGACACAGAATCACTGAAAATAGTCCAGGAGGAGCTGCGTAATTAAATGACAATCCCATCAAAAAAGACAAATATTTTATTTGATTTTCCTCCAATTTAGTGTTCCTAAAATTGACACAATATTTTTCTCTGCTCTCTCTTCATGCTTGAACAATGATTTATAGTCATATTATTTAGATAGAACTTTAGTTTCAGTACTGGAAAGAAAAAGGGATTAGTGTGCCAGAATACTGCCCTGGTAAGACTAGGACATCCTGTTCTGCTTCTCTCTGTAAAAGGAACAGTTTGGGATACCAGCCACCATTGGTAAAGTCTCAGCAAGTGTCATTTGAAGCCTCATGCATAATCTGACTTTCTGAAGTATGAGACTAACCTTGGTCAAAGTCAATCAAGAAGACTATGAAGTGCAGCAGGCAGAGAATGTTACATTCAATCTGCTTGGTTTCCATGACAAAGTACCATAGACCAGCTGAGTGACTTAAACAACAGAAGTGTATTTTTTACATTTCTGGAGGCCCAAAATCCAAGATCAAGGTGCCAAAAAATTCAGTTTCAGGTGAAGGTTCTCTTCCTCATAGAAGCAGTAGATGGCTGCTATGTCCTCACATGACCTTTCCTTATGCACATGCACATCTCTGGTATCTTTCCCTCTTCTTAGAAGGACACCAATCCTGTTGGATAAGGACCTTGCTCTTATAACCTCTGTTAGCATTTGTTTACCTCTCTAATGGCTCTGTCTCTAAATATAGTCACATTAGGGGTTAAGGTTTTCATCTATAAATTTTGAATGAACACAATTCAATCCATAACACAACACATAGAATTGGAGTACAAATGTGAGCTTTATTTGCCCTGTGCCTTTCTCAGTTTCAAGCATATATTAAATTTTCATAAATGTCTATTTTTGTTCTTGTTCTGTTATCACTATCATTATCATAGAATGAGTATGTTTAGTGTTTAAGGTTATAAAAGGGGTCAAAGAGAAGAAAAGTTACAAATGAGAATGAGAAACAGATGCTTGTCCATTACCAGGTTGTTCTATACCAGAGAAACTACCACCCATGGGCCAAATGTGGCTCACCACCTACTTTTGTAAATATCATGTTATTACAACACAGCTGGGGGGATTTACATCATGTAAATTTATGTATTTGCATTTATGTACCCAACAGCAGCATTATACAGTTACAAAAAGTCTAAGATACTTATAATGTGGGTCTTTACAAAGAGTTTGCAGATCCATAGTCTAGGTAAGTTCTCTCCTTGGGTATATATATATATGTATACCCAAGGTTTTAGTGTTCCTAAAATTGACACAATATTTTTCTCTGCTCTCTCTTCATGCTTGAACAATGATTTATAGTCATATTATTTAGATAGAACTTTAGTTTCAGTACTGGAAAGAAAAAGGGATCAGTGTGCCAGAATACTGCCAGAATATATCAGGTTAATGTGAGGGTACAAACAACCAGGTCATTCTTGGGTATTTCTGCAGCCTGAGGGACAGGAAAGCTTTAGTAAAGTTTCTCATATGAAAAATAAGAAGTTTAAAAGGGATAGATCTCTGAAAACCCATATTCTAAGATGGAATCTGTGGTATGAATTATGGAGAAATATGTAAGTCTGGGATAGTAGCCTAGTAAGGGTGATAGAAATATTTTTATTTCTTTTAGTTCTATCTCAGGATCATTTGTAACCTCCTGATTTAGAATTTTAGGGCTGGTTTTAATTCATCAGTGAGATGAGCCTGATTTTTATTTCCCTTCTATCCATCAGGAAATACCGTATATACTCGAGTATAAGCCGAGTTTTTTCAGCACAAAATTTGTGCCGAGTTCGGGTTTTTTGGCACAAATTTTGTGCCAAAAAAACTCGGCTTATACTCGAGTATATACGGTATCTCAAGAACTAACTCAAAGCCTACCTTACTTGATACTTAGGGCAGCTATAAATTTGTTACTGTTTGACACAGATGACATCTTATATACACTGCTTGCTTGTACATCTAAAAAGAAATCATCTTTCAACTTTTTAAATCCCAAGTGTTGAGTCGACCACATTTACACAATCTTGAGCCTCACTCCATTCTTAACTTCATCTTGCTTGGCTTGGTCCTATTCCTGACACTTGCACCCCTGCCTCCCCCTTGACCCTCACCCCTGAGGTCACTGGGCCTTTCCCCAATCCCTTGTCTCTTCCAAATGACCATATCCTCCAACCCACTCTGTTCCTCAGCGACGTTCTCTCTCGGATACCCAAGATAGTTAGCAATGATTGGTTAGGTCTTAAGAATGGGATACACTTTTTTGAGCATATTACTTATTAGGGATAAAATATATGTAAAGCATTTTTGTTTAGATCTCAAAGAAATTTTCAAAATGTCATAACGAAACCTCTTCTCCAAAAGCATGTGTCATAGCTACAAAAAAAGGTTTCTGGATTTCGTAGGAATGAATAGGAAGGAGACATGGGACATATGATCTCATATGTCAAAGACTATCTAATCAGATCGCATACACCTTGGAATTGCCAAAGAAAATAATTCAACAGCATTTTCTCTCATTTTTTCCTGGAGGGACTCCATATTTTGCTTGCATAAAAGATGATTCACAAGGCTTTGTCCCCTTTTCTTACTGATAAAATAGAACACTGACAGAATAGAATAGGGACTTATTTATTTTCACTCAGCTACAAAGGACAAAGACCACAAAATCCTATTTTAATTGATCTAGTGGAGACTTACTTTAAAAAAAAAAAAGAAGAAAAAAAAAGTACACAATTAACTTCCTAAATCCAAGTAGGTCTGTCATGCCAGGTGCAGTTGATTTTTAGCTGCTGAGAACACCTATGATTTCTCCCTCTGGAGTTTATTCAGCACCAGAACAGAATTATCAAGTGAACAAAATGACTAGGTAAGACTAGGTAGTGACAAAGTTTTGTCATGGAGGCAGGTGCTTAGAAGTTTTTTCTATAATGCTTGGGTCTCTCCTTAGATTTCCTTTATCATTATCTCATAGTAGAATTGTGTTTTCTAACAAGGAGACCTCTGTTGACTTGGAGTTATGGAGAACCTAAAATATGGCTGGTCCAAACTGAAACATGCTGCAAGAATACAATATATACCAATATCAAAGACCTAGTAAATAAAAGAGTTTATATTAATAACATTAATAGTTTTGATATAATGGGCAAAATAAATTAGTTAAATTAATTTTACTTATTTATTTTGTAGCTACCAAAAAGTGTAAAATTGTGTATGTGGCATGCAATAGATTTCTGTTGGGGAGTGTTGCTTCAGAGACTTGCACACACTGATAACTCAATTCCTTAGTCTTTCCCAGACAATGGGTACAAAACCCTGACATGTGAAATTATCAAGAGGTAAAACAAGTGGACATGAGAAATTACTGGTTGTGTCTTCAGATGGGACCTATGTGTCTGGGAGATCATTATGCCATTCATGGAAATTTAGAAGCTGGTATGGTGATGAGAAGTCAAGGGGAGGCTGATTTATAGCTCATTTAACTTCACATAGTTGTTGGCTGCCTAAGAGCCTCCACCTCTCATGGAGACACTCCTTTCCAACTCCAACAGCATCTTGACAACGAAAAAAGTGAGCATGTTCTGTCCACAAATGGGCTTAGCAAGACAAAAAGGTAGAGTTTATTTAGTTTCTATAAAAACAAATTTCAATGTTCCAGGCAGTGACAAAGAAATCCCAGGTAGGGTGCTGTGCTGAGTTTGCATTTATTGAGCAGGCAGTGGGACAGACAGCCTTGTGATCAGTACATTTCCTGAGCACAGACCAGGTGGAGACATCACTGTGCTCTCAGATCACAGAGTCTAGGAGGAAAAAGATGGAAAAGACTGAAAATCAGTGAGTTCATTCCCAGCGGCTCTGTATTGTTTTCTACAGTATATAAGGCGAGTTCTGAAGAATTCTTTGTATATACAGATGGTGAAGGTAGGCAATTCAGAATTGAGGTGTATGTTTCCCCTTATGGCTTTCATGAGTCCTCCCATTATTTGTCCTAGAACACAGAGAAGATGGGTAGGTTAAATGCTGGAATTTAAGGATACCACAGAAATGTGAGCTGTAAGTTACAGTTTCATCTTAATCAAAGAAATCCACAGATTCCATCATTCTGACAAGAAGCATAGCAATTTTAAAACACTTTCACATTTTATCTAATTTGATTTAATGAGTATTAATAGAGAAACTAGTATGTAGTACCTATTAAGAAACCAGAAAAATGAACATGGCTTATCTGTGCTCTTGATTAATGCAAACCTCATAGCAATAAAAGGTATAATTACACCATTTTGCTGATGAGAAAATTGAGCTTCAGATATTTGTAACTTGCTAAGATTTCACAGTAGGTCATGACTTGAATCCAATTTTTGTAACACTAATGCTTTCCTATTATCGATTAGGTTGTTAGACTATAATCATTTGTCTGCCTTGCCTGACTCATCTATGAAATCAACACTCAAAACATTAAATCAACATGTAGAAAAATTTTGAAAGGGGTCAGAGTCTCAGGAAGTTTCCTTCCACATAACTGCAAATCTTTAGCTAGCACCATCTGGGGTGTAAGCAACACTGTCTTTGCAACCTCAAACCTGCATTTTAGTGCTTATAGCAACTCCATGAGGTTTCCTTTGGTTTGAAATTGGCAAACTATTGCCTTGATGTGCCCTTGAAAAGTCATTATCATGAAATTGAGAATAGTCATTCATTTACCTCACAAAATAATATAGGAATTTCTTTCCAATATAACAAATCTTTTCATTGAGATAGTGTCTTCTCTAGAGCCCCTGAGTTTTTTAGAATCTCCTGACAACTAAGGAATTATACATATGAAATAAAATTACAAGATCTACATTTAGACCCAAGATAGTATACTAAATAAAGTTAGTAAATGACAGTTTCTCCCAGGCCAATTTTCTGTACAATGGGGAAGTTGATAATCTTTTCTCTAACTAAAGGACTATTTGAGGTTGCCAACGGAAAATGTACACAAAACTCTAAACAACTACATTAATCTTGGTAGTTACTGCGTAATAGTTGTCGTATAATTGAAAGCACTGTGTCTTAGATAGTAAACAGGGTATGGGATCAAAGATCTTCAACCTACATTTCCAGGAAAGATGTGACTAATTGACCTCTTATTCCATTCTAAGGATTCTAGACTTTTTTAGAGAATCTTGCACTCAGAAATAAAATTCAAACAATAGGTTCATTATATATACCCATAATAGTCAACAGAACTACTCTGAACCATCACCTATTTATATAGCTGGTACCCAAGATCATCCCACTGAGTCAAACAGAGAGAACTAAAATTTTACCCATGTCCAGTTTATCTGTTGATATAAAGATTTGTTCCCCTAATGAACATCATAAATAATTCCTGTCCTCATGCAAGCCCAGTGCAGTGCATGCTAGTGTGCCATGAGAGGATCTTGGATGTGCCATGAACATTTTTAAAAATAATTAATTAAATTATGTTCAAAAGAAGTTCAAAGCACAGTAAGTATATTCTTTTTTCACTCTTTCTTTTCGATCAACACAACTCAAATGTACCCCAGAATTTTAACTTTAGGTTCAAGTGTGACTGGAGATACAAAAAGAAAAGGTTGAAAATATTGCTCTAGTGGAAAGCAAACACCTATAAATAAAAACAAACAACATAAAAAGACCTCCCTTAGAAAACCCTGCATTCTGAGCTCTATCAAGATTTGTCATTGTTAGAAAAATACATTTTATCAGTATAACCCTATGGAAAGTAACTCATAAAGTACTTTCATAAAGTAGCCATGGGATAGGAGTCACAAGGAAGTATGGTCTCAGGTGTATCCATTGTACCTATGTAAAGCTATGTTACCTCCTCATCCTGAGATATATGTAATTAGGTATGTTAGTGAGGACAGACAATGGTATATTCTATCAATAAAAGGGGGAGTAAACTACTAAAAATTTATATGTAATAAAACAGAAAACACAATATATGGTACTAGAGTAAAAGTTTAAACTCCCCTTTTTTTTATAGATTCTGATAAAGATTTAAAATAAATAAATTACTTTGTCAAGGCCACAGGAGAAAGAAATCTCTTGATTTTATGCCAGTCCTCAGCTACTACCTATTCTACCCATTAGCACTCTAGCTTAGAGTTCCCATTTTCCCAATTTCCCATATCAAAGACTGTTGAGGCATTCTTTTGAATATGGCCTCGTGTACTGATGTTTGACTAACATCCCTGAATCTAGACAAATGGTTTCCAATTCCATATTACCAAAGTTTTCTGTGTCAAGGGGATGGAGTGAAGATAGTAGTGAATAATAATAAATTATTTTTATCAAATGTAATTTATTAAAATATAGCTTATTTTTAAAAATACGTAAATATTAGATATAATTTTATTAAAATATAATTCATTAAAAATAATTTATTTAAAAGAAATAAGCACAGTTCCAGGGAATGTTTTTCTAAGTTCATACTCTGGATTTCTTTCTCTAAATTTATATTTTGCAGCATCTAAGGCATAATAATGATGACAATACTAATAAAAGATGCCGTTAATTCTTCAGGCACTGTGCCAAATGCTCAGAAGTCGATGTTCATTGAATATTTTCATAGTTCATTGAGATCTTTGGTTTAGAGTATTTATGTGATTTGACAGAGGTCTCATAGTTAAGAACATCGAAAGCTGGAATTTGAGCCCATATTTATCTTATTGCAAACTGGAAAATTCCAGTTTTCCAAGTTACATACCATCTTGCCTGAGGAAGAGACTACTCAAATACATTTATCAGGTAGAAGTTCAGACTCAGTAATGTATATTGAAATATGTTTGGTTTAAATGAAATAGGTCAACTTTAAACATTGGGAAAAAATGTAAATGCAATATAATGTGCAAGGATATGGGTGTTGCATAGGAATGAATTTAAACCCAGCTTTGTCACTATCACCTCTCTTGATCTCAGTTTCATCTTTTTGTTGCCGATAGAGAACAAAAATCTACCCTGAAATAAGTAATCTTTTTTTTTTTTTTTATTAAATCACAGTTGTGTACAATAATGCAATCATGAGGTACAATGTGCTGGTTCCATATACAGTCTAGTATAAGGGTTTGAAATAAGTGATCTTACCTTAGAGACTTTCCTCACAAACTATCTATGAATGAGCCCAGCAAACAGTTCAAAATGTTAACTCCCATATTATTATTGTTATATATTTTGATAACTACTTAATTATCCTCACAGTGAAAAAGTGACCAATTCTGGAGTCACCTGACCTAGTATCACTTCTCTGGTCAGAGAAATGTCCATTGCCTTGTGCAAGAGAATAAAAGTAGAAAACGCTTCTAACATCACGTCATGGGTGACAGTGTACTCACAGATGCAGGCATACTGACAGATGTTGCTTCTGGAGTGCTGCTCTCCTTGCATGTCCCAGTACTCTGGATGTGTGTATTAGTTTGGCGCATGCTAAAAAAGATTAGAGGAAGTGTCAACAATGGGAGAATCCATAGTTATCAAGAGAAAAATACAAGGACCAATGTGAGAGATATTTGGGCATCAAACCAGACTGACATTAGGAGACCCTGGGCTCTGTATTCAGACATTTTCTAGCAGGTATCATCCACTTTCAGTCTCCCTCTTCTGCTCCAGATTTTTCCCAAGCACTGAACTTATTTCATCACATTTCATTCACTAATATACTCACAGTATTGTTGCATGTTGAAAATAAACTTGGACATATCTGGTCCAAAGGTCATTATTTTGTAGACGGAAAAATTAGATCCCATAGAAAAGATTGACAATATCAGGTATCTCTAATGTGACTTGGTAAATAAAAATATAGCAAGACACAGTAATACAGTGTAAATTTTATAGTTGGAAGGAATCTTAAAGCACTTGAATTTGATTTTTCTCAGTTAAGACATATTCTGAATCAAACATCTTTTTCTTTGCCTCTTGATGGGAAACTCATTTTCTATCAAGGCAGTGCAATTCATCTTTGAATATTACTTAAGTTGAAATTGTTCTCTTAAAACTTCTTCTAGAACCATAGAAACTAACATTAGTCCTTCTTGCCTGATATCACCTGAATCTTGACTTCTCCATAATATATACTCCCAGCTTCTTAGCCAAACAAGTCATTTTGAGACTTTTTTTTTTTTTTTAACATTTTCATCATTTGAGTTTCTTACTCTAGAGTAGCCTTGAGTAGAAGATCACCTGTTATGGGTCTATACAGTTAATGGACATTTTGAAGAAAATTATATGGCTAATTTAGACTCCGACATTCACAATGAAGAAGAGTTGAAGGATATGAGGACTGGAGATAATGTATATGTAGTAGCTGAATTCCTGAATAGTTACATTCATTTCCGAAACAAAGACTTTTTAATTCTTTTTTTTCCTGTCATTTTCTTAGTTATTGTATTGAGAAATTTACATTCTACATTTAGTAAGTTTCACTATAAACTTTATGAGCAGGCACTTTGTTTACTGCTGTATCTCCATTGCTCATCATAAAATACGTGTTCAATAAACATTTAGTAAATATATGGATATTTTGTTTGGTAATTATTAGTTATTTCACAGAATGCTGTATCATCAAGTGATTTGATGGCTCTACAATTCTCTGAGGTTAAAATCCTAATTCCTGTCATTCCAAATGTATTTAATCTAGATGACAATGTGCTTTTCTACCCCAATAATATGATACATGCAACCTCAATTCGAGCCACTTAAAGATACTATGTTCTGAAGTATCTCTTGCTGCCTAAGTCCTCTTAAAACGTCTAAATTAAATCTAAAAATTTCCTTCTACCTATCTGAATACACGCTTCTTTGACTCCTCAGACTGCTAATTTTTAAAATAACTTTTAAAATACTTTATTCATTTTGCATTTCTGTTCCCAGGGAGGAAGATAGCCTTTTTAATATGGCAAATAAATAACGAATAAATACTTGTTGATTTAATTGTTTTCACAATACAAAACTAGTTTTGTATTGTTTACAGTTTTTATGAGATGCGATTTACCATAAAAATTATTTCAGCAATGTCACGATCTTCTAGAAGGAGGAGGAACAAGTAGTTCATTTTCCAATTCCAGTCATCTGTGTAACGGATTATGCTTTGTTATGCCTCCAATTCCTTGGATCCCCCCCTCCTCCCACCCCCACTGCCCGAGATATTATCCAATTAACAAGGTTGAACTAATGGCAATTGTCATTTTGGATCTAAAGTCTTACTGCATTTCACCCCCTTAATGATTTCGTGTGTAAATTAGGTGTTTAGGGAAGCCTGTAATCTATCATTTAAGAAGTTGTACTTAGAATTCAGTTTAAAAGAAAAAAAATAGTAGCTGGGGAAATGCCAGGATGTTGTTCAGTGATGAGTGGCGCTGTGGGCCAGGTGCGAGACTCTCAGAACTGTTTTGTGTGTCCCGGGTCAACTGTCTCCATGTGAAACCCCGGTTGTTTATTTGACAGCGCCACTGCAGAGCCGAGTTAAAGCTGACGCTACTCAAACCAATTCTGTAGCTCCTGACTCTTTATCATAGAACGACCCAGCTGGATCCAAGGTAAATGTGTCACTTACCCAAGGCCCCTCGGAGGTGTAACAGACTCATGAGTGCGGATTTGAGCTCACGGTCCAAATGCAAATATACGGAGACATACAAACTCGACAACTGACAAAGCTCTGCTAAAACCGGCCAGTTGAGTGGCGGGGCGGAAGGATCGGGGCGCCAGGAGCCATCAAGGGCTCGGAGCTGGTGGGAAGGCGGGAAGCAGCCTGACTGCCCCCAGCGTTTTGTTTTTCCTGTCACAGAGGTACAAAAATAGCAAAACTGGGGCGGGGTGTCGCCCAGCCGTGTTTTTGTTATTCCCCCCCAACCCAACCCAGGCTGGCACACGGGAAAGGAGAAGGAAGAGGGAGCAGCTCGGAAACCCACCCCCAAGGGAGCCGCGGCACCGCGGTAACAAGGTTAGGGCGTCACGCTCCGGCCACTTCCAGAATGCTCGTAAGCGCTTCTGTAGGCCCCGCCCCCTGCCGGGGTTTCCCCGCTACCCGCTCTCATTTGCATGGCGCTGCCCCTCCCCCGTTGCCATTGGCCAGCGCCGTACCCCGCCCATTGCCCCCCATCCCCCGCCTCGGCAGTGTTCCATCCCCCGAGCCGCCTAGAGCTGCGGGCAGCGGGCAGACTGTTAAACCGCGGCAGCGGCGGCCGGGGCGGGAGCGGGGCGCGCTCTGGAGACAAGTCAGCAGCGCCCCAGGTTGGGGGGGAGGCGGGCGGGCTACTAGAGATCACCTCAGCAGCCCCCACCACGGCCGGACCCAAGGTGCGGCAGCGGAGGGGAGCCAGGGCGCCCCAGCAGGCGAGTGGCCGGCGTCAAAGCGGCGGGCTGAGGGGGGGTGGGTCTCCTCTGTCGGGGACGGCGGCAGCGCGGGGAGGGAGAGCGGAGAGGACCGCCGGGTGGACTTGCGGGGCAGGCGACCGACCGGCAGTCCCCTCGCTCACCGAATCCTCTGGGCTGGTGGACTCTGGGTCCTCGCATAAGATCGCGCACTAGGACTGGGGTCGGACTGCAGCCAAATTTAAACGGCTAAACCTAACAGCCTTGGGAGAGCGGAGGGGAGGGGAGTGAAGGGGTGGAGGGAAGGCTGAGGGCGGACCTAGACGCAGGTCACGTGGGGGGAGGGGCTTGGCATTCCTCCCTTTTGTTTTGACTGGCGCGTGCGCAGAAGGCGGAACACGTGGTCTCTCGGACCCGCCCCTGGTCTCGGTGGCTGTGCCTCAAACGGGTGTGGTGACCGCTAGTGTAGGGAATGTCTGCGGCGCAGTTGGCTCCATTAGATGTGACCTTTATTTTATTTACTTATTTTATACTTTATTTCAGACCACCGTTGGTTTGGCATTTAGAATTCGATGGGATAGCGGGGAATCTAGGGGATAATTGAGGAATGGCGTTTCCAAATTTGTGTCACTTGTGGGTGTGCTAAGGAAGGGACAGATCTTGCTGGAAAAATTGAGACTGCATGGTGCTTGGTGGCGAGAAACCGCAGAAAGGCAGAGGCTGGCTTTGCAGCCGAGAGCGCGGGCACTGGATGGAGGTTCTTGGGATGTTTTCTTACTCCGGGAGAATTAGCGTTTGGTTAGTCCTCTGCGCTCTCTGCCCTGTCCGACCGTGGAATATAGGGAGGTTTTGCTTTGGGAAACATTTCAGGTTTTATTTTCTAAACTTCAGTACAGTCATGTACGGACGAAATTTAAAGAGAGTAGCTTCTTTGGCCTTTTCCTTAGCTTAACCTCGTGCTGAAGTTTGGGTCAATTGAAATGTTTTTTAAATACTGACAGGATGGGGGGGATTTGTTAGCGGCAAAACCTAAGTGAAATGTTTGTGACAACTGCAGACAAAACTGGTTGTGTTTTCAATTAGGAAAAAGTGGCTCTAAAAAATAATTCAATACTGAAGGAAACTCCGGTGTTTTGGAATGCAGATTGCTTGAGAAAGAGGCTCAGCAGTGAGTGATGGGTCTGTGCCTTTCCAGTTCTTACTGACTAGCCCTTTCCTTGGACAATCACAGCCTCGCTCCTCAAATTTCTGTTTCCTCTTGTGAATAGTTTCGTAATATAGTCCCTGCGTTAAGGGATGGTTGTGAAGATCAAATGCCTTCTGTTAGTAAAGTGATTTGTAATCTACAGATAACAGAAATTTCCAAGTAACAGGATTTCCTAACAAATGTAAACAATGAATCACAAAATAGGATATATTTGATTGTTTTCAAAATCTATTTTAGCTATTACCTGATTCTCCCTCAGTTTCTGCTTATTCAGATTAGCGTCCAGGTCTGCCACCATAGTTTTAATGGTTAACCTACGTGGTTTAATCAGTTATTACTTCCCTTTGCCAACCTTTGTGGAGGAATTTTTTACATGAAACTCTTCTTAATCCGAATTCTGTCCCCTTGACTTTTAAGTTTACGTTTTAATTTTGTTTTGTGGTATATGCCTTTTTCAAATAATAATCGCGCATTTTGTTAAATCTTATTTATTATAAAATCGTTTGGAAAATAGAAAAAAGTGTAAATAAGAAAAATAAAAATATTTTGCATATCTTTTTAAATATTTCTCTATGCATATATGTATGTTTTTCCCAAAACTAGGATCTTAATGTGGTATTTTCACTAACTTTAACTCAAACATTTCCATACCGTTAAATAGTCTTTGAGAGAAGTATTTTAATAGTTGCTTAACATTTCATCATGTTACTATCATATTTTAAGTTTTTCCTATTGGGAAGATGTTTGTGGAGTATTTCTAATACTTTGTTGTAATAAATTTTACTACAGAAAATACTCTTTTATATGAATTTTTGGGATTTTTTTTCCATCTTAGGTTTTGTAGAAGAGAAATTACTGCGTCAGAGTCTTTTTGTCTTTTTTTTTTTTTTTTTTTTTTTAAGGCTTTCATATTGTCACAAAATTCCTTTTCAGAGCCTTGTATTGTTTTTCACTGATCCAGTGTTAACTGAGCATGTCTCCCATTACATCTGTTCATCAGCCAGTATTAGGCTTTAAAATAAATAACTTTGTTTCAACTTGCATTTAAATTTTAATTTCTTTAACTTTTATCTGTGATATATCTTTCACTTGATCTTAGCCAAAAGGCCGAGAAGCGATGATATATCTTTCTTCTTTCTAACTTAAGTGCTTGAGAGAAATAAGTTTCATATCTGACATGTTGCAAATCACATAGTGGATGCTCAATAAATACTTGCCAGCTGGCTGGTAATATTTACCTTTTTTATCTGTGGAAGGTCAGGAAATTGTGTCTTTTGCTTTTTGTCTTAAGCTATGAGTCCATTGTTAATAGACTATTATTATTTAATTCATCGCTTATCCTTCAGTGAGGCCTCCCTGATGTTATCACAGTTGTCTACTGAAAGGTCCAGTAATTTCCTCTTGTCTGCTTGCTATATTGCCTAAGAACTTCATCCAGTTTTGATGCCGTTTATCATGATAACTTAAGACTATTTCATTTCCTTCCCTCATTTGTCTGTCTCTATAAAATTGAAGATTTCACTTTGATTACTCTTATTTTTCTGACAATAAGATGCCTAGGGTCTAAAGTTTATTATTCACATTGTTCTTTGTAGTGCAGCTTTTATTGCCTATAGCATCCTTTACTGCTGTTTAATCTACCACATAAATCTTACATGTAATATGTAATTCTTGTTTTCATGATGTTTTTAATGTATTCATTCAGTTATTTCTTCCTATCTTACATTTGTTTATATATTAGGTAGTAGTTGAAGAGGATAGAAAGTTGCTTCCTTCTTTCAGGTTTAGGGTTGTTTACCCATGGATCCAGTTCATCAAGATGTAAATGCAAGAAACAGGGCTGCTTGCAACAGAAGTGATACTTCAGGGGAAATTAGCAACAGACTTACTGACTTTAAAGCATATCATCTCTTATATTTCTATTCTTAAAGTTGTTATTGTATTACAGTGCTATAATGGAATGTTATACATAATGATGACCCAAGTCATAAATGCAATCTTGTTACTTTTAGTATATTCAATTTAGAAAGGCAAGGAAAGTATATAATTTACAAGAGATTTATACCTTTTTTTCCTTTTCAATGTTCTTGGGTAGGGATTTTTCACTGAGCTGTTTATTCCCTAATCATGGAATAAATAAACATTCAGCAAATGTTAATAAAAATGATAATATACTTGCCAGTAGACGGTGATAAAAATCTGAAGACAGTGCATAGTGGAAAGTTTTAGTACTTCATGTTATTTTTAGGTTCTTATGACCATTTCTACATTGATGTGAAAATCCATTTATAATATTGAGGCTTTGTTAATATATTTTAAATGTTAATGAACTTTTTATTCATTCATTTGTGATGAAGCTTTTTTTCCCCAGGACTATAAGACAAAGAATTCTCAAGTATGTTATTTTTAGTAATTTTAAAAAATTTATTTGGTACTAGGTCGTTAATCAGGGTTTCACATATGAAGTTAAATTGAAGCCAAAATGTATGGACTGAGCAAATGTGATAGTGCGCTGTCAATGTAAATTTTTGGATCTAAGTTGAAGTACACACTCATTTATATCCTATGAGTCATACACTTAGAACTGAAAAGTAATAATTCTGCTTGAAGTATGATCTGTTTGATGTGTTGTGTGGCCACCCAAGTGGCTTTATCTTTAATTAAATTCTTTTAGTCTTCAAAGAGAATTCCTTTTTAGGCATAGTTTTCAAAGTGGAAGAAGTTCTTGTTTATGAACATCATTGAATACTAAGTACTGAGTTAAACGTATCCTGGTCATGCCAGTTACTCTGTTTTCTGCTGTAAATTGAGAATTCCATAAAGTGGCATAAAGAAATCTCAAAAAGAGAACACTGTATATTGTATTCCTACCTTTGAAGTCAGAATTTTTGAGTCCCCTTCTTTACATTTTACTAACAGTGTTTAAAAGAGCTTCTTGGCTCAGCGCCTGTGGCTCAAGTGGCTAAGGCTCCAGCCACATACACCTGAGCTGGTGGGTTTGAATCCAGCCTGGGCCCGCCAAACAACAATGACAGCTGCAACCAATAAAGCTGGGTGTTATGGCGGGTGCCTGTAGTCCCAGCTACTTGGGAGGCGGAGGCAGGAGAATTTCCCAAGCCCAGGAGTTAGAGGTTGCTGTGAGCTGTAATGCCACAGCACTCTACCTGGGACGATAGCTTGAGGCTCTGTCTCAAAAAAAAAAAAAAAAAAAAAAAAAGGGCTTCTTATATTTTGCTAAAAGAATTTGTCTTCCTATTCTTCTTTCTATTAGTGTGGGTCAGCTCACTGAAACACATGTAAGTTATAAGTGGAAATAATTTAATATTTGACCATACTTCAGGTTTCCTTTCTTTCAAAATACTGTAAGTATTCTTCACTTTAGGATAAATTTGCTTTCTTTCTGATATTTTGATTATATTTTTTTCTTTTTTAATTGTTCGGCATTTATGAGAAGTGGGATTATCCAATTTCAATTAAAACAGCAAGTCAAATGTTCAGGGATAGATTTAGATAGACTGTGTCACATGGACACTATATGGAATATTTGTTTGCATTCTAGAATATAAATCATTTTTTTTTTTTCAGGGTGCACACTTGAGCTTTTATTTTTATTTTATTTTTATTTTTATTTTTTATTAAATCATAGCTGTGTACATTGATATGATCATGGGGCATCATACACTAGTTTCACAGACAGGTTGACACATTTACATCACACTGGTTAACATAGCCTTCCTGGCAATTTCACAGTTATTGTGTTAAGACATTT
>CAUYPK010003866.1:0-10892 GCA_963574355.1 Loris lydekkerianus | reverse complement strand
AAAAGGTAAAAAAGTGGTGTTTGTAGAAAAGTTAAAAGAGAAGAAAGGAGAGATTAAAATTAGAAAAAATAGAAATAAAAAAATATATATCTATTTAAAAAGTAATAATAAAAAATTAACAAAAGCTCCTCTAAGTAAATGGTGAGGAAAAAACAGGGCACAACAACAAAAACAAACACACAAAACAAACAAACAAAAACAAAAACAAAACAAAAAAAAACAAAAAAAAACAACAAAAAAGTAAAACAAAAAACAAAAAAAATAAAATAAACAAACAAAAAAAAAAAAAGAAAAGAAAAAAAAGGCACCGTCTACAAAAAAGCCGCTCTTGTATGTAGAAATACACCTCCGTATGTATGATGCCAGCTTCAGCTTTCGTAGAAATACAATCAAACTGCTATATATTTACCGGACACCAGGTGGCGCTGCTAGTGGTTCCCAGGCCTATACCTAGTTCACAGTTTATACTGTTACCATGGCAGCCACCTTCCATGGCTGATTGCCATTTTGGAGTTTCTGTAAAAGTTTGTGACCCAAGCAATGTGAAATCTCAGCTATTTTGCTCCAGAAAGCACTGGTGAGCAACCTTCCCACTCAGTGCAGGAGTCCACGCTTCTCAGATCATTGCACTCTGCTCCCAGGTTCTCCTGGAAGCTGGCGACTATAATCGGCTGTGTGGGAAGTGCTGCTTTGTTCCCTGCGGCGGGAGCTGGGTCCCGCAACTTGCTTTGTTTGCCCTGGCCGGAGCTGGGTCGCGGGACTTGCTTTGTTCACCGCCCCGAGGGAGCTGGGTCCCGGGGCTGGCACGGCTGTGGCGGGAGCTGGCGGAAGGACTCAGGTACCTAATTCTGAGTATTATGATTCAAAAATTCCCTTTTCCACGGGGACCAGTAAATTAGCAATGCAGCCTGAACTGCCAGCCCTCTCCAGCATTCTCCAGCAGGAATGTTGTGCTTCCACTCAAACCCTGCTGGTCTGGGGGAGGGCACCCAGTCTTAGTTCAAAATGTCTGTTTCCCTGGCGAGCTCCCTTCCACTGTCCAGCAGATTGCCCGGTTCCCCGTGGTTTTGAGGGGCTCTCCTTTTGGCTGTGCTCTCAGATCAGGATTAAATATCTGTTAATTTGATTTTAGCAGCATTCGTAAGCCCTCCGTAAGGGAGGGGGCCTGCTGGCCGATGGGCCAGGCAGGGAGGAATCTCCATGGCAGAGTCTGTGGTTTCAAATTACCTCACAGATATAGCAGTTCGCCACCTCACTGAGCATCTCCAGCTGAGCCATCTCACGCCAATAATCCACAGTCAGGGAAAGTCCAGACACCCCTTCTTCTCTCCTGATGGCTCGGGAGAGGTGGGCTACACGTCTGTCCTGTCCACCATCATGCTCCGCCCCCCTCAGTTGTTTTTCTATTCTCTATTTTATTTCTGATTTGGTCTTCAATATTTTCATCATTTTGCTCACTTGCGCTTATTATATTGTTCTTGTTATAGTTCACTGAGGTTTAATGTTAGGTTGTTAATTTAGAGTCTTCTTATTTTATGTAGACATTTATTGGTATACACCACCCTCTTAAAACTTTTTTTGCTGCATCCTATAAACTTTTTTATGTTATGTTTCCATTTTTGTTGATCTCAAAATTTTATTTTAGTTACAAAACATGGAAACGATGTATGTCTCTTCTAATAAATAATGTACATATAAATTTTGGTACAAAAGGATATTATTCAGTCATCAGAATAAATAGAACATAATAAAATATGTTATTCATTCATTTGGGGCAATGGATGAACCACAAGAGCATTGTTACATGAAAAATGGCAGCTGGAGAAAGACAATCTGATCTCACTTGTGTATGGATTCTAAAATAATTAAAGAACAGAGGGGGAATGGTGATTTCCAGGGACAGGGTGGTGGGATAAAGGAAAGGGGGAGATATGGCTCAAAAGGTACAAATTTTAGTTATAATAAGTTGCAAAGCATGAATATATAGCATATTGCCTATATTTAAGATACTACATTTTTTTACTTGAAATTTTCTAAAAGAGTAGATCTTAAATCACTCGAGTAGATAGATTTAAGTTACAAGCAGATGTGACACTACAATACAAAACAAAACAGGTCACTAGGTGAGGTGATAGTGTTTTTAATTAACTTGGCTGTGGTAAGAATTTTGCTCAATGCATATCAAATCATGATGCTTTATATTTTCTTTGTCATAATTGTATTTGCCAATCAAACTTAATAAAAATAAACTACTTTAATAAAGAGTAGCTACTGACTCTTAAATTTAGATAACATTATTATTACATAAGATTATTATACAGTCAAATATTACTTAATACAAAAATGTGTTCTGATAAATGTGTCCTTGTGAGAACATGACAGAGTGTACTTACACAAACCTAGATGGTATAGCTTAAATCACAGGATATATTTGGTAGCCTGTTATGGTATAGCCTAAAATATATCACAGGATATATTTTATGGCCTGTTATTCTTAGGCTACAAACGTGGGCAGCCTGTTATTATACTGAAGACTATAGGCAACTGTAACACAATAATAAGCATTTGTGTATCTAAACATACCTAAGAATAGAAAAAATACAGTAGAGATATAGTATAGAAGATACAAACCTGGTATGCCTAGATAAGACACTAACCGTGGATGGGTCGTTATAGCCTAAGAATATGGGGGAGAGGGAGGGGAAGGAGTGGGGAGGATGGGCAGAGGGAGGTTTGATTGGTGGGATTACACCCACGGTGCATCTTACTAGGGTACATGTGAAACTTAGTAAATGTAGAATATAAATGTCTTAACACAATAACTAAGAAAATGCCAGGAAGGCTATGTTAACCAGTGTGATGAAAATATGTCAAACAGTTTATAAAACCAGTGTGTGGTGCCCCATGATTGCATTAATGTACACAGCTATGATTTAATAATTAAAAAAAAAAAAAGAAAAAGAAAAAAAAAGACTGGAAGTTGCTCTGGTGAATCAGTGAGTGAGTGATGAGTGAATTTGACAGTCTGTACCCCACTATAGACTTTAAACATTGTACACTTAGGCTACAATAAATTTTAAAAACCTATTTTTCTTTCTTCAGTCATATATTAACCATAGTTTACTGTAACTTTTTACCTCATAAACTTTTCAGTTGTTTTAACTTTTTGGCTCTTTTAAAAATGACACTTAGCTTAAAACAAAGAAAATAACATCTAATACATTTCTTTCTTTATATCCTCAATCTGTGGGTATTTGTTTTTCTACTTTTAGAATATTTTGTTTTCTTTTAATTTTTAAATATTTTTGTTAAAACCTAAGTTAGAAACACACACATTAGCCGAGGTAGACTCAGGGTCAGGCTCATCAATGTCATTGGTGTCCACCTTCACCTATTGTCCCACTGGAAGGTCTTCATGGCATACACAAAGCCGTTATCCCCTGTGACAACAGTGCCTCCTTCTAGATACCTTCTCAAGTATCTGCTGCGGCTGTTTTACAATCAACTTTTGTTTTAATCAATAGAATGAATATACGCTGAAATAATGATAAAATACATTAGGTTAGTAGGTATAAAATGTCCTGTTTCCTTAAGTACTAAGTTTGGCAGTTGATCTCTCTGTCATTTCCCTATGCCACATTTGTTCATCTTCATTCTTTCAAACAAATGTTTTGGCTTGTGATTATCTTTCAAACTGCTTTTAGAGCAATTTTTGTCAAACCACGAGTAAGTCAAAAATTTGTGTTAATTTTGAATATAATTTCCATCATGGAACTAATGAAACACAGAGAGATCTAAATCTCAACAAAGTTTTTGAGAAGGATGTGGCTTCTCATGAATGATAATACATCCCTGGTTTGAGATGTTCTGCTCTCATGATTTCAATCTTGAAAATGAAGGTGGAGAAGGATGAGCTAAAAGCTGTAGTGGGAATGAATCCATTTCAATTTTTATGTAAATCAGCAGCAGGATCTGTCAACAAATCTTGTTCCAACAATATTGGACCATTTGAAACAAACTGGTGAGGTAAAGACGCTGTATGGATGAGTTCTGCAGGAATCAAATGAAGAGAAATCATCTTGAAACTTGCCTTTCTTTGGTTTCAAGACAAAAAGGTGAATCATTTCTACATCATATTTACTTGTATGATGACAAATGAGTTCTTTTTGACAATCACAAGCGTTCAGCACAATGGTTAGATAAAGATGAAGTGCTAAAACACAGTCCAAATCTGAATATTCATTCAAAACAAAACTAATGGTGTCTGTATGTTGGTCTAGCACTGGTCTTATCCACTAGCATGAGCATCTAATCCACATCCTTGCTGTTTGTATTCATGTGCAGCTTCAGTTTTATGGCCACGTGTGGCTGTCAGTGTGTTACCTTCCAAACACAGAGAGTTGAATTGATAATATCAGATGTTACATGTGATGGTGGTGACTTGGTAAGGCAACAATTACCAATAATATTTCAACATTTCATTGCAACATCAGGCATTTAATGTCATGTAGGAGTCCAGTAAGCATTCCACCCATGCAATGCTACACACGTCACTTGCTTGCTTTACCATCAGCCTACTGCTCACCCTGGAGCAGTAACTGAGATGTGTAAGGACCCACTTTTTGGTCCTAGTGTTCTGGTTCCCTGTCAATTAATTATCATAACAAAAGTAAGTACAGTCCCTTATCTATTAACATTTTTTTTTCCAAATTCCAGCATGATTCTACAACATCTCAAAAGCAAAGAGAACTCAAAAAAAAAAAAAAAAAAAAAAAAAAGGAAAGAAAGAAAAAGAAAAGTTACGGATGAAGGAAGATTGTTCAATGAAAAGTGGTGAAAAGTGGACAGATGACCACTTTTTCAATGAGGTATATAGTAAGCCACTCTGCTTCATTTGTAGGAAACTTCTGCAACTTTTCAAAGACTATAATTTGGAAAAGCATTACATGCAAAAACATGCTGACAAATTTGATGAGTGTGAAGAACTTCAGCAAAAGGACAAAATAGCAGAACTGACAAAAAAATATTTTCAACAAAACTTGGTTACTTGGGAGCATATTTAATAACAAAAAAGAAATCAAAATCATTTACTGATGGTAAGTTGATTAAGCACTCTATGGAAAGCATGGCAGATACAGTTTGCCCTAAAAAAAGGGGAGCCTATTTCTAACATCAGTGTGTCACCTCAGACTATAGCCAGGCAAACTGAAAAACTAGAAAATTTACAAAAAGGAGTTTGGGGAGTAAAGCTGCTAATGTTGAATTCTATGCTTTGGCAATAGACGACAGCACTGATGCTACAAATTTGGCTCCATTTTTCTTAGAGGTATTGATGACGAATATAATGTCATTGAAGAGATGACTTTAGTGCCGTTAAAACACACTAAATCTTCACATAAAACTTTCATAAAAGATTTATATGAAGCAGTAAAGAACATGTTAAAGAGGTTTTCTTTGTCCATTGTCAACATGTCTGGTGTAGTTACTGATGGTGCCCTGGCAAAGGTAAGGAAAAGAGAGGGACTTGTAAATAGGAAAGAGAATGCCATGGCTGCCCCAAACTCACATCTGATGAAGTATCATTGTGTAGTACATGAATAAAATGCATGCCCAAAAGTTTTAGAATGGATAATGTCATGCAGATTGTCATCAAAACACTGAATTTCATAAGGGATAGAAACATTGCCAATTCCTGGAAATCCTTAAAAGCATTAATGCTGACTATGGTGATATATTACTTTTGGAGTTAACATGCCTAAGTTGAGGCAAAATACTGAAAAAAAAAATAGTAATTGTGGTTTGTTATCAAGTCATTTATGATGTTGAAAACCAAATTTTTGCTAGAACTTGATGATGAAAACTGGCTTACAGATTTAACATTTTTAGTGCATTTAACAGCTCATTTAAATGAGTTAAACATGTGTCATCAAGATGAAAACCAGTTTATCAATACAGTGCTTCCAATCATAACATTATTCCAAATGAAACTGATATTATGGTAAGGTCAAAGTAAGCCAGTTTCATGAAACACAGTCCAGTGAACAGGGAAAAACAAGAAGTTTTGCTTT
Source organism: Loris lydekkerianus (assembly GCA_963574355.1). NCBI lineage: Eukaryota > Metazoa > Chordata > Mammalia > Primates > Lorisidae > Loris > Loris lydekkerianus. The sequence goes on along the minus strand of CAUYPK010003866.1, from coordinate 4,824 downwards.
TCAATTTGATACAAGAATTTGAAAACAGATTTCAAGATTTCCAGGGAAGTAATCAATAGGTTGGTGCTTTTGCCACTCCATGTTCAGTTGACATAAATATGTTACCTGCCAATTTTTTCAATTGGAATGCATAGACCTGCAATATGACATTCAACTTAAAGAACAATTAGATCATGTCTCTTTACTGGTCCACTCTTGCCAGAGACAAACATCTTTTACTTCACAATCATACTATACACATATCATCACTTTTTGACAGCACCTATGTTTGTGAGAAACTATTTTCAAGAATGAAGCACATTAAGAGTAAAATCAGAACCAAAATATTCTGATGAGCACATTGAGAACTCACTGAGAATTGCAGCCACTTTCATCGAACCAGAAATCAATGCATTAGTTTCTCAAACACAGTGTCAAATATACCACTAGTTTTATGTTTCCTACTTTTACTTTTATAATTAAAAATATGAAAAAATATTACTTATATTACTTTCTATAATAATGATCACAAACTTGGGATCTGCTCGATGATTTTCTAAAGACTCTCTGAATGGACTGCTGCATAATTAGATTATTATGTGAGAACCTTTTTGCTTATCCCTGGTGGCAGGTATTACAACAATGATGCATGGACCTTTCTCTTTAGCTCATCAGCTTTCCTTAGTGTTGTATATTTAATGTGTGGTCCAGGCCAGCTCTTCATATTCCATGGTGGCCCAGAGAAACCAAAGCATTGGACATCCTTCTACTACAGCTTCATGAAACATGGTCAGTTGATTACAGCAGATGTCTACTGAAACCAACTGGGTGAAATGATGAAGGTACTTGCAATTATGCAGCCATAATTGGTCAATAGAATAGGCCAGTCTTCTTGCAAGTCAGCACTGTTTCACAAATGATGCTGTTCAAACTACAGAAGCTGGACTTGGAAACTCTCTGTCAACCATCACATTTACCAGACTTTGTACCAACTGACTATCACTTCTTCCCAGCTTTGTACTACTTCCTGCAAGGAAAAACATTCAAGTCTCATCAACCTGGGGAAGATATATTTCATGATTTTATTGTCACTTGCTCTCCAGGCTTCTTCACTGGTGGTATAAACTAGCTATCTTTAAGATGGCAAGTTAAATAAATAAATGTGTTGATAGTTTAGGCTCTACAATTACTTGATTAATTATACTGCTTCTTGTTTGAGAGATAGTAAACTGATTCAAAATTGGACATTTCAGGCTTAATGACCTAACAGTATAGTAAATACATTTGAAGCTTGATGATTTATTATCAAGTGGTATGTACTGTACATAATTGCAAACACTATACTTTTATACAACCTGCAGTGTATTAGTTTGTTTATACCAGTATGGATGCAAACACATGAGTATTGTCTTGTGTTATAATGTTTTGAAGGCTGCTGTGTTACTAGGATATGCGAATTTTTCAGCTCAGTTAAAATCTTATGTGACTATCATCATATATGAGGTTCGTCATTGACCAAAATATTATTGTGAGGCACATAGTATTATTTTTAACATTAATATATAATATACTGATCCTGATATTATTAGTTTAGTTGGTTTATTGATTACCTTGTTACTAAAAATAAAATTACATTAACTCATTAATAACCAGGAAAAAGGACTAAATTATTTCTTATGAAACATAAGAGCAGGCTAGGGAAATTAGCAGAGAATTATAGTTTTGCCAATAAGAAACAATCTGGCCCAGTAGATGCATCTTTTACGTTAGAACACGATAAATTATCTGTTCGAAAGAAATAGTTTTACATCATTCACTTGATTATTTCTTAGCTTTTCTTGATACTTTTTCCACTTATTTATCCATCTCTAAAAAAAATAAAATATTGTTCTGTATGTTTTTGTAATGCTGTATTAATATCACCTACTATATTTGTGTCTTGCTTTTTTATTCTGTTGGTGAAATCCGTCCATATTTTTACTACAAGATTTGGTTTAGCTATTCTTTTCTCTATATTATTTCTTTCTATACATATAGAAAATGTATGTCTGTTCTTCTTGTAGACGTATTGCAGACTTATTCAAGCTCTGGAAACAATGCGGTTATGAACCATTTGTATATCTGTCTTGGGTGCAAACTCATGAATTTCTTTATGATATTACTAGGAAATTAAATGATTGGATGATAAAGCATGTTTGTATTCAATCTTATTATATAAAGTTTGTCTTGGTCTGATTGTGTTGTTGTACAGTAATACCCAAAGCTGGATAATTTATAAAGAAAAGAGGATTAATTGGCTCGTGATTTCGCAGACTCTACAAAAAATGTGGCTCCAGCATCTGTTTCTGGTGCGGACCTGGGGAAGCTTTCACTCACGGTACAAAGCAAAGAGGAGTAGGCATCACACAGCAAGGGGAAAGAAGCAGGAGAGAGGGGTATATGCAGGCGCTTTTTTAACAATCTTCTCCTGGGAACTAATGGAACAAGAACTCACTGGTTACCATGATGATGACACCATGAGGGATTTGACCCCAAACTCCTCTCATGAGATCCCACCCTCTACTTGGGGATCATATTTCAGCATGAGTTCAATGTCAAATTATGATCCACACTAGTGAATCAATTTACACATCTACCAGAAGTGTGTGGACATTTTTGTTGTCATATACAACCTTTGTAAACCTGATATTGTCAGAATTTACATTTTACCTTGTTAGATAAAAATTTTTTTTGCCAATCTATATATTAAGATGTTTTCTTGTAGTTTTAATTTTAATTTCTAATTATGAAAGAGGCTGTGTACTTTTTTGTATGTTTACTGTCTACATTAAGGTAGTCAGAAGGGAGTTTTTCTTTTAGTAAAAGCCTACGAATGCTCTTTTAAGTCTTCCATCCATGTAACTCTTTCGCTTTCTTCCTCATGATTTTTTTCATGTACTAATCTTACATTTAACATAGGCTAATTCGCATTTTTTTTTTTTTTTTCAGATTAGTGGATGTTGAACTTCCTGCAGATATTCTTCTTTAGCTCAAGGTCACACAGATATCATCCTTCACCATTTATTCAAAGTTTTGTAATTATCCCCTTTATAGTTGAGTCTATAATCTACCTCCAATTGAATTTTAGAAAGAATAATCGATCCAATTTTATTTTTTTTAACAAATAGAAATATTTAAAGTCTTGTCCCAAGGGGGCCTGGCCCCATTGATGTTTTGTTTTTGTGTTTTCTGTGGTTCCACTTAAATATATGGGACAATATATTCCCCATATATAGGGGACCCCTTCCTTTGGGATGTGACTGTTAATTTTTCCATTACCTTTTACAGAAAACAAACAAGTTCCTCCACTGCCTGACACTGTTGCTTTGGCCCTATATCAAGGGCTTCTGTGGTGTGGTCTGTTCATTTCTCTCCAGTCTACTCGACCAGTCTGTTTATTCATTCTGGTGCCAATATCATTATGGCATTTTTATGGATACTTATATTTTGAAGAGAATTCTTCTATTGATGTATTTTATATTTCCTCCTAAATTATAAAATATGCTATGCAGACAGGAACACCTATATCTATTAAAAAAAAACAAACAACAACAACAAAAAAAAACTGCCTTCAACACAACTGCATTGTGTCAACAAACCATGTAGACATAATTGACTTCTATTTAATAATAATGATTTATACAGTCTACCAACACTGTGTATATCTTATTTAGATAATATTTATTCTTTAATGTTTGATACTCTCATGTTTGTAAAATTGTCACTTCAATGAAGTATATTAGTGGGTACTTGACATTTTAAGCATTTGTCAGTGATCATACTACATAGACACACACACACTTACATATTTATCCCTTTATTTAGCAATGAGATTAACTTTTACACTTTGATTTTTATTCATAAAACCTGCTAAACTATAATTAATTTTAAGAATGTGATCATTATTTCTATGGCCTTACTACATACTCTAAATCACATTATTTGTGAATAATGACAATTTTCTTCTTTCCAACCTTTAATCATCCCTTTTTTTCAAGTTCTTGCTTTAGCATTCAATCTGAGTCCCCAGAATAATATGATGTTGAATAATGTTGGTGTAGTGTTGTGAAATCTTTATCTATAGGTACATTTTTCTTTAGAAATTTCAATTTTGCTCACATTGGACTTGGTAATGTCTGGATATATGTGCATGTATTTGTGCTTGTGTGTATGGACTATCAAGACAAATTACTTGAGAAAATACACACATCTATGTAATATAACTATTCTCTCTGTCAAATCCCTTCCTATGTTTATAATTGCATTTCCTCTTTGTACCTCTTCATTTTGGTTTCATTCTGTAATAATTTTCCTGCTACTGCTCTTCTTCGTTCTTTTAGTTCAAGTCTTCTGCTTTGTGTGTTAACATCTCTCTCCTCTTTTCCTTCATTCATCCATTGTCCTCCTTCAGAGAGACCACGGCTTGATTAAATATTTGATGTTTGGAGAACTTTTTCTTGCTAAGTGTTCACCTGCTGGTTAGTTTTGCTATGCTTTCACCTTTTATTACATATAATGTTGCTATCTTGTTGCTTTGAAAAACTATTTTAAATGATTTATGTTAATTAGTTGGTCTTTTCTTTTTTTTAAATTTATTTATTTTTAGTGTTAAATCATAGCTGTGTACATTAGTACAATCAAGGGGTACAATGTGCTGCTTTCATATACAATCTGAAGTATTCTCATCAAACTGTTCAGCGTAGCCTTCATGGTATTTTCTTAGTTACTGTATCTAGGAATTTGTATTCTGCATTTAGTAAGTACCCATTCCAAGATGCACCATAGATGTGGCCCCACCCATCACCC
>CAUYPK010003864.1:0-10521 GCA_963574355.1 Loris lydekkerianus | reverse complement strand
TAGATCCATCGAGCTACTTCCGCATAGCAACGACTCAGCCAGGCCCGGCCTGAAACTGCCTCTACCTAGATACAGCCAATGTGGTACCATGCCACTGGCCCGACCCTGTCACACACCTCTTCCCCCGCCTTCTTTCCCCGCCCCTTCTCCACAATAAATAAATAAATAAGTAAAAGAGACCGAATGTATCATATCTTGAAAAGTTCTAAGACAAAAAAAAAAAAAAAAAAAGTAAAATGACCATTCTATATATGTAAAATATATCTTTTCCCAACTTTAGTTGATTTCCAAGGAAGGATTTCTAGAAGTGGTATTAAAAGATATATGGACATCTTTATGATTTTTTAAAATCCATACAGCCTCCAAAGATTCTTCAAATTAACGCTATGACTATGTACTACAGTGCTATTTACACTAATATTTGATATTATTGAAGTAAAAATATCATTTTAATAGTTGAAAAACCATAGCTAATTTTAAGGTTTCTATTTCTTTGAATATTGGTGAAATTGAAGACTAGCCCATGTATTTGCTTACTAGTTGTTTTTTCTAAACTGCTCATGACATATGCCTGTTTATAAAGTAGTAGTGTTTTTCTTTTTTTTTTTTTTTATTGGTAAATCATAGCTGTGTACATTAGTGCTGTGTACATTATGGGGAAAGGGCCAAGGAAGGGGAAGGGAGGGGGGAGGTTTTGGTGGAGGGAGGGTAATTGGTGGGGCCACATCTATGGTGCGTGTTAGAATGGGTACAGGCGATTGCACTAATGTATGATTATTCTTAATTATAACCATAATAATAACCAAACTAAATGAGCAATTAAAATTATTCTGCATTGGGAAGTCAAAGTTTGATATTAATTTAATTCTGGTAATAAAATATTAATTCTATTTATTTTACTATTTTCAGTATTTATAATCTTTAAGTGAAAACCAGACTTCACATAATGTATTTTTTTTCTGTAAAACACATTCAGTCTATAACATTAAATTAATACTGCTAATACGAATGTGATTGATTTTTAAATTTGTTTACTTTTTCAAATCAAATTCTTTAAATGTGAGCAAACGTGGTAAGACATTTTAACGTAATTTATATTTATTTTCTTATAGAGGCTTTAATTAATAATATTAAAGTATAAATCACCCCTAAAATTCTTTTTCTATTAATAATGGACACTTTCCTTTAATGGTTCTTTTTCCCATGAACTATGGAAAAAATAGTATAGCTCAAATATGGCCTTCACTCTCAGCTTGACCAGCTCCTTCCTGCAGGATGTCAGCTAAAGAGATAAAATCCCTGATCTTCAATTTCCTCCTCTGCAAATGGTTAATAATTATAATTTTCTCCTCCTGGGTGTTATGATGGTTAAATGAGTGACATTTGAAAACACACGGATTGGTGCCTAACACATAACACATGCCATTTACACGCTCGTAAAATAGAAGCATCCCCAGTCAAGTGGGGGAAACAAACCCTCACCTAGATAATGCCACTTAGAGAAGCAAAACAGGGGAAAGGCAGTATAGAAAGAATTACTATTTATCAGACAATTTGTGAAAAAGAGGCTTTTTGCAGAAACACCAACGAGCTATTAGATCTTATAAAATGTTAAAAGAAAAAGCACAGAAGGTTTAAACATTCTCTTCCCAAATGTGAGCCCAGTTCTGTTTTAGTTTCTCTAACAAGGATGGTGCTGGGGGCTCTGCAGCACCCGATTCTTCAAGGCACCTCCCCAGGTACTTTCCCTTTGCGTCCTTTGTCTTCCAAATTATGGGATATTATTGATAATGAGAGCAACAGAAAGGTTAGCCAGGACTTCTCATTTAAAATATCAGAGCATCCTAATGATTTATAATGTGTAGGGGAGACATTACATCCACAAAGATGGTTAGTATGTCCCTGAATGGGGGAGATGCCCAAATTCCGTCTCTTCTGCGCTCAATGTACTCTCCAGGGCATCCAAGTCTAGAAAGTAGCTGGCCTTTTCTCCTCCAGACACATTATTACCCTGTGGGGACAGAAAGGGAATTAAGGGGATTTTGCCTCTAAATCCATGTGTAGAATAGAGGATTTGAATCTCTAGAGATTAAATAACAGCAGAAAGTAATGTTAAACATTGGCACCGTTGGTTTATCTTTGCAAGACATCTTCATTACAATTTCACAATTACCTTACCAAAATAGTAAAAAAAAAAAATGTGAAGTGCTCTAACTGACTACATATTTAGGATGTGTGTAGTTAGGGAGAATTCTCACCTTGACAGTGAGAGGGAAGTGCTGATCAGTAAATATTAACTGCCGACTTAGCAGTAGGGCACTCATCCAAGAAATTTCTACATAAAGGTAGAATATATCCAATCTCTTGGTTTTGTAAGTATATATTATGAACTCATCAATATTCTTTATTCCTGTTCCTATAATATCATGTAAGTATAATATTTCCAGTGGAACAGTCTCTACCTTTGGCTATAGGAGATAAGAACAATAATATTAGGGTTTTATTAAAAGGACATAGTATTTCACCACTTATATTTATAAACTCAATGTATTAGTCCAAAAGAGATCTTCAGAATAAGAAATAGGAGCATTGTGAAGAACCATGGAGTCAATGCCATTCATTTTAATAGAAGAGCCCAAGATTTTTTAAGGTATCAAGTGAGGGTACAGCAGTCCTGTAAGATAAAACCTCTCTACCTTTCTCAGACTTTCTATCCCAGCCAATTGAAAGCTGTCACTTCGTTGCAAATTTGCTGCATTTAATATCCCCAATCAAAATGAAAAGCTTTTCCTTTAATCCAAATGAAATTTTTGATTTTGCTCTCTGTATTATATTTTTAATTACATTGAAGTTACTATTTGTTTATAATTTGGTCATAATACACGATGTAAGTTAAGAGGAAATAAGTAGCGATGTTACAAACCATTAATTTTCATGGACAAAGTTGGCACTCCACAGATGTAATTTGCAAGTCAAATATATGCTTTCTCCCTCCTGGATACTTTTTATTTACAGGAACCCTTTGCTGAATTAATAAATAAACAGTAGCTGAAATCTTTCATTTTAATTAGTATAAGGTGGCATTTGTAGAGGAATGTTTAACCAAGAGATCTGAGATGCTGTCAGACAGGGGATTAACGCTAAAACAAAGATCTGAATAAATACGTGATTTTTCAAATCAAATTCACTAAACACGCGGGGAATCACATTTTAGATAAGACTTGCATTTAATATGAGATGGTACAGCCAAGCCTTTTGGACTGTGATAAATGGCTCAGCAGGTGTCATTGGGGCTATGAGACAACAAGATATTATTCTTAGCCCTGAAACTGTCTAACCCTATTATTTTCTTAGAAGCTGGATGGTTTTGTGCATGAAATGAAAAGACTGTTGCTTGGAATTATAACACTGTACAGGTATTTTATGCAGTGCCAGCAGCAAGTTCATTCTTTGAAAGAATGTATATTAATGGTGACATGTAAAAACATGGATCTTCTCTTTCTAGGATGATAAGTAAAATAAGGTCATGTTTCCACTTTTGACCCTGGTTTATGCTTTTTTTTTTTTTTTTTTAAATCAATCTTATATAAATGCCAAATTTTGTAACAACCAGTTACTTTATAATTTTCAAAAATGTTCTTCTCTGTCTTTCCCCTGTTACTTTTATCTACACTGAAACAAAGATAAATCTGCCTCCTCATTTTTTTAATGCCATGTTGCGTACATTAATACATGGGGCAACCAACGATTCCTAGAACAATATCTTTGCTCAGAGATTGTCCTACGTACTGTTTAGAATTCAAAGGTAGCTGAGATGTGCTCTCTGTTGTTGAATTTTCTATTTGGGGAGTAAGACAAGTGCACAGGATTTGGTTATAAATGTCATAAACATGGAACAGATAATGATACCAGAATTCACCACAGGCAGATATGAATTCTGGCTGAACCAATCAAAGAAAGGGGATTTCTTTACAATTTTCTGAGTGTTGTTCAGCTGTCTCCATCTTCATTCGGGGAACCCACGAACACATTGCATACACATTCGATTTCAGATGAAACCTTGCCCAAATCTACGAGAAAAATATCAAAAGAATGACACACCTCCTTTCTAGAGCTCACATAACTTAATAAGCAAATCCACTTCCCCTTTCAGATCTCACAAGTCTTTAGAGCCAGGCACTGCTCATGAAAATCATTTTCTAAACTTTTTCATGGACTTTCTTTTCCTTTTATGATGTCCCAGCATTCACAAGTTTTAATTACATTTATAACTAGTATTTTCACAATTATGCTGGATTCTGTATCAGATTTAATGGGATGTAGGTGATAAGCAAGAGGACCATCCAAAAGAGTTAACCAACCTGATCTTTCACATTTGGACAATGTAGAAAATAATATTTTGGCAGTTCCATGTGAAAAAATAGCAACTTCCACAATGGATGAAGAAGCTGGCATGTTACTTGTCATAAGAGCTTATTTGCTAGTGGACAAGGGCTTATTAAAACTTGAAATACAAATATGGTTTTAGCTTGAGTATGTTAGTAAAATCCACTAGTTTGGATTTGTTCTTCAGAAACTTAGAGAACATACATGATGTAGGTAATGTATTTACCGTTCCATTTTGCCAATTCAATTTACTAATTCCTTAAATTTGCATTTTTGTTATTACTGGAGAAGAAAGGAAATTTGTAGGAATCATATTTTTATTTTACTATAATTCAGACTATTTTGCAATAGCTTATGATTCACTATAAAAAGTAAAGTCTTCATTATATACACTTTGGCTTAAAATGAATATATTTATTTTCTCACTGTACATATTTTTAATGTTTTGAGTTTTTATCCTATTATTTTATCTTGTTTGAGAAAAAATGAAAACATAAAAAACTATCTTACAGATACACATTTTTTAAAGTTATGAAAGGAAAGAAAAATGCTAAAGTTTATTTAATAAAGATCATGAAAGTGCCTGTCAAAATAGTCCAGGATCAAAGGAACAGCAACAATTTCAAAACTGTAGTTCCAAAGATTCTTTATGTCCAAGGAGGGAAAAGTTTCCCTTAATCTCTCACAAAAGAGCTTTTATAGTTTATGATACACAAAAATAAACCTAAGAACAAAAGATTATATGAACTTACCTTAGAACTTCCAAGTCAGAGTTCACTCTGAAACTTTCTTGAGTGGCCTTAGAGGACCTCATGAAACAGAAATCTATGGAACTAAGTTTGTATTGTACAAATCTAAATTTTGTTACTTAGAGTTCTTCTCAAACTGAAATTACTTTCAAACCAAACCAGTGACTTTGTTAAAATGAAAGATGCATATTTGTTCTATAATTTTAAACAAGTAATGCCACTTTTATGAACTTTCCCACATGTTGGGATGTCCGTATTCATCAGTATTTCCTCTTTATTTAAAATATACATGTACCATCCAGCAAACAGCAGGTTCAATATTCAATATTCTTAAATCCAACATTAGTCTTAAAATATATGCTTCATAACATTTCATGTCTGTTTACTGTATTTATATCACCCAAGAACTATCCTGTCTCATGATTACAGGCATTTGTTTTTATGAACTGTAACATCTGGAGTGCTTTTAGTTACCCGTGTGAGGAAAGAGTCACATTGGCTCACACTAAAAGAAAACTTTTTATCTCTCATACCCATAGATTTACTATTGAGGTAGACTCCAGTTTGTGGAGACATCTGAGATAAGAGAGAACTTCTGCTTGGAGATTTTGGAGAAAGAATATCTTAGTTTTAAGCACACAAGAGATTCCTCTAGGTATTGTCACACCACTAGGATGACTTGGCGAATATGAAGGTCTCCTGGAAAATAAGGCTGAACCAGTGGCAATGAGAGTGGATGGAGTCACAGAGCCAGATCCTGGTGACACCAGTGTGCCTCAGATGTCCATCCCTACACCCCTCACTGACCTGGGGACAGCAGCGGCCGACATGGTTTCAATGTATTCAGAGTGTGCTCCATAAACTGGTGAAGGGTTAGTGTTTGTCTTTTGTAGGATTAGAAAATCTGGGAGTTTATAAATATATAGAAAAGAGAGAGGGGAAAGAAGTATGCAAGGGGGGCAGCATGTGCCACAGGTGCCAAACTCAGAGTTGAGTCTTCTGCTCCAAAGGCCCTGTGATTTTATAATACCTCAAAAATAAGATATAAACACAAAACTTCTTAAAGCTCATTTAAAACACTGTGCTTAAATTACCTAAAAAAAACTGTACTGCATCAAACTAAAAAGGGTCTGTACATCAGAAGGAACAACAGCAGAACAGAAAAGGAACTGATCAGATGGAGAATATATTTTCAAAGCACATTTCTGATAAAGAGTTTATGCCCCCAATACATAAAGAATTCCTAAAACTTAATTCTCCAAAATCTAAGTAACTTAATTAAAAATGGATAAAGTGAATAGACTGAATAGAACTTATCTCCTAAGATGTGCAAATGACTACAAGGTACATGAAAAGGTGCTCTGCATTATTAGACATCAGGGAAATACAAGTTAAGACAAAAATGAGGCATCACCTTACACCTGTTAGAATGACTATTGTCAAAAAGAGTCAACTCATGATGACAGAATGTGAGGGAAAAACAACCCTTCAACACTGTTGATGAGTATATGAACTGGTGCAGGCACCATAGAAAACAGTGTGGAAGTCCCCCCCAAACTGGCCACACCTATAAGGTCTGACCTCTAGATTCACAAGCTCATCCTAGAAAAAATGCTACACACTTCATTGCTGAACATCACTACGGTCACCAGATCACCAAATGGAGTTTGATAGTGACTACAGTGATATTCAGCAATAAGGTATGTGACACTTTCTAGCATGAGTTTGAGAAAATTGTTCAACCTCGTAGTGGCTGTATGGGTCTATAATGGGTCTGTAATCCCAGCACTTTGGGAGGCTGAGGTAGGAGGAAAGCTTGAGGCCAGGAGTTTAAGATGAACTTGGGCAACATAGCAAGACCCATCTCTTTACAAAATTAAAAAAATAATTAGCCAGGTATGGTGGTGCATACCTGAATTCCCAGCTACTGAGGAGGCCAAGGCAGGAGGATCACTTGAGCTTAGGAGTTTGAGGTTGCAGTGAGTTAATGATGCCACCTCACTCTAACCGGCAACAGAGCAAGACCCTACAATTATATGAGGGTCCTTATCTAACAAAGGTAATTAATGTAACCTGGTTCTGTGTACCTCAATGAATCCCCAAATATATATATTTTATATATATACATATATATATATATATATATATGTATACACACACACACACACCCTGGAAAGAACAATGAATGATGAAGCCATCCCGCTTCTTGGTGTCTATTCAAATAATTTGAAATCAGTTTCTCAATAAAGACTCTCATGTTCATTGCAGAATTATTCACAATAGTCAAAACATGGGAGCAACATAAATGTTCATCAACCCATGAATGGATGAATAAAATGTGATACACACACAACATACACATAATGAAATAATTTTTATTCTTCACCATCAAAAAAGAGGGAAGCCTTACCATTTGCAAAACATGGACAAGGGCTGGAGGGCATTGTGCTAAGTCAAGTAAGTGAGACACAGAAAGAGAATTACTATATGACCCCCCTCACTTGAGGAATCTGAAGTAGTTAAACTCATAGGGGAACAAAGGAGTATGGTGGTGGCCAGTCTATGGGAGGGAAACACTATTACTCAAAGAGTATAAAGTTTCAGTTATACAAGATGTGTAAGTCTGCATAAGTTCTAAAGATCTACTGTAAGCCTATAGTTAAATTTGATAAGAAGGTAGAGCTTACATTAGGCTTGTTTATCACATCAAGGCATGAGCTCATGCACATACACACACCCACACACACAATAACCAAAGAAGTAAGAGGAAAATTTGAAGTTAATGGATATATTTATATGGTGATGTTTCACCATTGTATACTTACCTCCAAACTCATCAAATGGCATATATTAAATAAACATCTTTGGGATCTGATTCTTAACTCAAAAAAAGTGGATTAAAAGTACGTACTAAAAAAAGTAACGTGTGTGTGTGTGTCTGGGAATGATTAGTCATATCCTGTCTCTGACTCAACCATTGAAGGGTTATATGGTTTTGGATGAGTATTTTAACTTTTCTGTGTTTACCAATTTATGGAAAGAGGACATTAGATTTTCTAAAGTCTCCCACTAGTTTTAGCAACTATGCAATCCTATACGCATTATTCATTAGTGTCTACACAGTCATCAATTCCTTAAATGTGGTTCCTCCCCCCCACTTGCTTAAGCTGGAGAATGAAAACCAGCAGAGTCCCATTGTGCCCTGCACCTGCCCCATGCCTTCTACACTTGTAGTTAATCAGCTCATCTATTGTCATCTCTCTGGTGCTGCACGTCTCTGCTCCTGGGTCTGCATCTTGTGTCTGTAAGTCATTCGAGCCTCCCTCAGGCTGATTATTTTTTTGTTCATCACAGATTCCCAGCTTTGCAAATGACTTGGACTATGCATCTCTAACATATCTTAGCTGAGAGGTATTTTCCATTAGCTCTGGTGTCACAAATTTTTGCAGTCAAATCGACCCTGGGCTTCTGATAGGGCAGAGACTTCAAATACTATGCTGAGGACTGAGATAAGTGAAGAAGCAAAATATCAATGAGAAATATCTTTGTCATGGTAAGGACCACATGCATACATGTGTGTCAGTCATAAAGTTCAATGAGCATCTTAACAGACGCAGTGATAAAGGATATACAGGGCCATGTGGCCTGGCCACTGTAGGCTGTGTACTGGGAACTGTTTCCTTTCCAGAGAGCATCCTTATGACTGACTTTTTCATCCATAATACACTCTTTGGAGACAAAGATTGCCTTTGTCATTGTTAAGTGGTTCCATTTGCCTTCACCACTCATATACATAAATATTCATTTTTTCATTTATATGTGAACGTATTAATTATTTATACATTTGTTCAGAAACATAAATAAATACCTAATAAATGTTATGTGAAAGAGAGTAAGAAAGCAAATTAAAGGAAAAAAAGAAATTTGGGAAGCTTAGCATTAAATTGATAAGATTGGGGAGGGCGGACACAAGACGGCTGACTGAAGCCAGCTTTCCACAGAGGCTCCCATCCAGAAGGACAGTTAAAGGACAGAAATTTAGCAAGTAACCTGGTGGATTAGAGCTGCACCAAGACAGAAGGTTGAAGAACACACATCAACCCCGCTGAGGCAAGCTGCAATCCCAAGGATACAAACAAAAGGTACAAAACCCATCACCAAGTGGACAGGAGTCCCCTCCCCCATGAGAACAGCTCGGAGTGCCCCATAAACAAATGAGCAGAGTACAAAGGTCCTCCCACTACACTCCATGGGAGAGATCCTCTAAAAACTGGACCTACCTCCTCTGCTAGGGTGCCATGGCATTCTCCTGACAGGCAGTAAACTATATAAAACTGTATATATTCTCTACCCCAAATTTTCCCAGACTTATCAACATTCTCCATTAATGTGAATGGCTTAAACTGTCCTCTAAAGAGGCACAGGGATGGGATACAAAAACTCAGGCCAGATATTTGATGCATAGAAGAGTCACATCTTACATTAAAAAATAAATATAGACTTAGGGTTAAAGGATGATTGTCCATATTTCAGAAAAATGGTAATCAGAAAAAAAAAAGATGTTGCAATTAATTTGCAGACACAATAAACTTTAAACCAACAAAATTAAGAAAGGATAAGAATGGTCACTTCATATTTGTTAAGGGTAATACTCTATATGATGAGATTTCAATTATCAATATTTATGCACCCAAACAGAATGTACATCAATTTATAAGAGAAACTCTAACAGACATGAGCAACTTGATTTCCTCCATTTCCATAATAGTTGGAGATTTCAACACTCCTTTGGCAGTGTTAGATAGATCCTCCGATAAGAAGCTGAGTAAAGAAATTTTAGATATAATCCTAACCATCCAACATTTGGATTTAGCACACATCTACAGAACATTTCATCCCAACAAAACTGAATACACATACTTCTCATCAGCCCACGGAACATACTCCAAAATCGATCAGATCTTAGGTCACAAGTCTAACTTCAGTAAATTTAAAGGAATAGAAATTATTCCTTGCATCTTCTCAGACCACCATGGAATAAAAGTTGAACTCCGTAACAACAGAAATCTGCATACTCATACAAAAACATGGAAGTTAAATAACCTTATGCTGAATGCTAGCTGTGTCAGTGATGAGATTAAGAAGGAAATTGCCAAATTTTTGAAACAAAATGACTATGAAGACATAACTTACCAGAACCTCTGGGATACTGCAAAGGCAGTCCTAAGAGGGAAATTTATAGCACTGCAAGCCTTCCTCAAGAGAATAAAAAGAGTGGAAGTTAATAACTTAATGGGACATCTCAAGCAACTGGAAAAGGAAGAACATTCCAACCCCAAACCCAGTAGAAGAAAAGAAATAACCAAAATTAGAGCAGAATTAAATG
>CAUYPK010003863.1:0-29915 GCA_963574355.1 Loris lydekkerianus | reverse complement strand
CCAGAGCACCTGCCTCCTCACTGCTGCCTCCTGAAACACCCCCTCACATAGCACCCTCCCCAGGAAGCTTCCTTCGCTCCCCTGGTTAGAAGTCAGCTTTCCCTCCCCTGCCACCTCTCCACCCTCCCACATCTGGATGAGATGGGGCTTCACGTGTCCTTCTCCCCCGCAACATTTTAAGGTAGGGATAGGTTACACGCTGCAGAAATCTGTCAATTTGCACTGAACTCCCTATTCTTTTTTTTTTTTTTTTTTTTTGAGACAGGGTCTCACTATGTTGCCCTCAGTAGAGTGTCGTTGCATCACAGCTCATAGCAACCTCAAACTCTTGGGCTTAAGTGATTCTCTTGCCCCAGCCTCCCAAGTAGCTAGGACTACAGGCACCTGCCACGATGCCTGGCTATTTTTTGTTGTTGTTGTCATTGTTGTTTAGCAGGCCCGGGCTGCGTTTGAACCCACCAGCCCTGGTACATGTGGCCAGCACCCTAACCACTGAGCTACGGGTGCCGAGCCTCAACTCCCTCGTCAAAGGCAATGAGAAGCAGGCTGAGTGGATACCGGCCGGATGACACCTGGGCAAGGTGCATCTGCATAGAGGAAGACTTAGGTCCCACTGCCAGCTTTCAGAGATGAATAAAGATTAAAAATAATGGCTTTCACATGAAAGCTATAACCCAGTTATAACCTAAGAATAGGGGAAAGTGAGGGGGGAGGTGAGCGGAGGGAGGGTGATTGGTGGGATTACACCTGCGGTGCATCTTACAAGGGTACATGTGAAACTTAGTAAATGTAAAATGTAAATGTCTTAACACAATAACTAAGAAAATGCCAGGAAGGCTATGTTAACCCTAGTGTGATGAAAATGTTTCAAACGGTCTATAAAACCAGTGTATGGTGCCCCATGATCGCATTAATGTACACAGCTATGATTTAATAAAAAAAATTTTTTTTAATATTCATAATAGTACAAATAAAAAATTATTGGGCTCCCTACATGCCAAGCACCTTACAGACACTGCAATTACTTCTAACCACCCTGATGACACACAATTACCATTCCCCATTTTATAAATGAAGAAACAGAGGTTCAGGGAGGTTAAGCAATCTGCTAAGATACCAGGCAAATAAGTGGCAGAGTGGGGATTCAAATCCAGGTCCCTGTGACCCAAAGCCTGGGAGAGCCTTGACCAACCATATTAGTGAGTAGTAGAGAATTCCAGAATCCATCACTGAGGACCCACAGCCAACAGATCACCAGCTTAAGTCTCCCCCAACATCAACAACAATCTGCAGTGAGCCCTCTGGCAGAGGAGTATCTCATCGCTCACCTTAGCACATCTCAGCAAATACTTCCACATGATTACAAAGTGCCTGACACTGCACTAGGCTGCATTTTGGGGTGGGGAGTACAAATGGCCACAAGCTCCCTGCCCTTAAGCCTTGCTTGGGGAGGAAGAGAACAGGGTGGAGGAGGCTGGGCTAAGGACTTCTTGGAAGAAGATCAAGCTCACCCTGAATGCTGGGTGTCCCTCCACTTCCTGGACCACCACTCCCAGCCTCAGGAGCCTACATTCCAGACACACCTGATGAGTAGCTGCCCACTGAAATACCCACATTCCAATCCCTGGGTCTTTGCTAGGCAGTAACCACCATGGAAATGCCCCTTTGTGAGAGACAGACACAGACACAGACACACACAGGCACACACAACTCTACTGCCTGTGAAATTCCTCTTGTGTGCCAAAGACCTAACTCAAATTCCATCCGTCCATCTGCATGATCATCCCCAAGGCATGCTCCAGCCCTCCAGGTTCCCACAACATGCCTGTGGCTCCCCAGTGGTGCCACATTCTAGTGGGTGAAACACAAACACACACATGCACACACAAATAGACACAGGCACACACTCAGGTAACTGCACTATACCCCCTGCTGTCCCTTGCACACTGCAGATGATTGATAAATGTCTACCGAATTCAATCAGATGGGATGATCTGCTTAAATGCTTCAAGTCTTGGGGTGAATGATGGGATAAAATGCTATGACCAATTCAAAGCAAAAAAACATAAAATACTATTCGAGTGAAAGAAAGGAGTGTGGAGGGGCCTCCCTGCTGAGCAACCTCAAACAAACCCACTTTGCTGCTGCTGCTCCTCCACCCCTTCCTCACGTGAAGACTGAGGTAACAGTGCCTGGCAGGCCTCATTCTTTCCAGGACAGGTAGCCAGCGCAGGGCCTGATACCCTGAGGCTATTCCGCACTTCCAACTGGTCTAAAGGCACACACACTCAGTCATCGGCAGTGCAAGGGCAAGTAGACAGGCCCAGTGATTTTCAAACCTCTTTGATCATGACCCATAGTTAAGAAATATATCTTACACTGAGACCCAGTCACAAACCACACACTGCTGCATTGACAGTTCCACAAAACACTTCGTGGGATGAGGGCACACGTGAGACTGTCTCTTTCTTCTTTTTCATTGCTAAGCTCACTTCGCCACCACTCCCAGGGCAGGTGAGAGAGTCCTGCCCTCACTCACCCAGGGTGTCAGAGCCGCTCTCCACCGTCTCGTTGACCTTCCTCGCTACTCTGGCCACAGCCTCACCCATCTTCTTCAGCATGCAGACGTGGGTGTCCTGCTGCCAGCCCTCAGGCCGGTCTGCTGCTTACAAAGGGGCCTGTGCCTGGAGAAGACAAAGGGCCATGAAGTGCCCGACTGTCAGCCAGGTCCCCACCCCTGCATTCTCCCCCAGCAACCTCCTCCCCAGGCCCCAAGCTGCCAGGATGACTGCACAGAGGGCCCCAGGTCACTCACCTCCTCCTGCAGAGCCCAGAGCCCAGGCCACATCCACCACGGCCTCTGGAGGGGCTGATCTGCCTGTCAGAGGGTGGAGGCAACTGGGCCCTACCAGTGTTCTGGGAGGATCAACACGTATGACCTCACTGGACTCAGGGTCCAGGCCTGAACCAGTGGCCAGGCAGGTGTGAGGACTCAGGTGTGCACTGGCCTGTGACTCACTCAACAGGCAGGACAGTAGGGAGGAGGCGGGACACAGACAACTCCAGGGGAAAGACACCTGGAGCCAGCCTCTGAGCTGGCACCCGGTCCACACCCCTCAGGACAATTCCTTCAGCTCTCCTGTTCACTCCACCCACATCTGCCAGGCTCCTAGTGGATGGCACGAAGTGGGGATGCAAAGGCAAATTAGAGCCCTGTGAGCCAATCAGCACTCACAGGCGGGGTGGGGAATGGGGGATAGTCTCTGTGAATTCCCTTCCTTGTGCTAATAAGGACCAGGGATTTACTGTTGGCCAGAAGACTGGATTATCAGATGATGCTGAGTTTATCTGCAAGAAAAGGGAGGAGGAGGGAACGGAAATGAGAGGAGGGAAATTGGATCACTAGGGGAGAAGAAGTTAAAAGAAGGATGAGGAAGACAAAATGATAAGGTGTTAAGACACAGAAATATTGCCAATTCCCAATTTATTACACAGAAGGAAACTAGGGCACAGAGAGAAGCTAAGTGACTTGGCCAAAGTAAAAAGAGTAAGTGGCAAAATCGGGTCAACCCAGATCCACATTCGGTGCTCACTTTACAAAAGCCACCCACATTACCAACAGCAGAGTTCATTCTACTGACAGGAATGAACTTGAGCCAAGGTCAGCAGCCTTTTTTTGCCTCAGACCCTAACCCAGTGGTTCTCAACCTTCCTAATGCCGCGGCCCTTTAATACAGTTCCTGTGGGTTGTGACCACAGGTTGAGAACAACTACCCTAACCCTTGCTTCACAGACAGCTAGCTCAAGGAGCTCCAATGAACTGGCTCTGAGGGCCAAAGGTAAAGGATCATAAAGGGCAGGGAGAAGGGTTAGGGGACAGTGCTCAGAGCTGCTAATAGATACCAAGAAAAAGTTCCCATGTACTCAACTAGACAAGCAGACAGATGAAGCCAAGCTGGAGCTGGCCCATAGTGCGAATTGAGTATGTATTTGTGGTTTCATTAAAGAGGCTGACTCTGGAAGTTTGATACATATGGTGCAGTGGGGAAAAACTGCTTTATGGAGAAAGGCCTAATGCCCAAGTCAATCACTTATTAGCTGAGAAGCCTTACGAACGTTTCTTAACTTCTCTGAGCCTTTTCTTCATTTGAGCAGGAGATCTAATAATACCAACCTTAATATGAGGACTGAACTATATATATCTATCTACCTATCTATCTACTTACCTACCTCAGAGTCTAGGACATGTAAGTAATAAATAGTAGTTGAGAAAATAAAGCAGTATATGTGCAGATATAACACCAGCATCTAATCCCAGTGTGACTATGAACAGAAAACTCAGTGGAACTCAAATTTGAAGAATGAGTAGAATTTCCAGTTCTCCACCTCCCAGGAAGTCTTCCCTGATTGCCTCACTGTCCTCTCCTCCCTCTGAGTTTAGCAGCACTTAATGACTTAGCACACATCACTTGGGTTATTCATGAGCCATATGTGTGCACATACATGCAGGGCAGAGAGCAGATACTGTGTTTCTCCCGGTGCTTTACACCACACACTGAATACAGATGCTTCATTAATATTCCCCAATGGTGATGAAGAGGATCAGCAGACATCATTTGGCTTTCAAACATAAATACAGGTCAAATAGCTCTTACAACAAATCTAAGATACTGTCTAAATGGAAAAGGGTCGTAAATTCAAATGCCTAACGGTGCCAATTAGGCAACCTGCATAAGGTGGGCCAGTGTAGGATGGTAAGGAATAAAAAAGACTGTGAAGAACTGGACCTAACACCTTCACTATGCTGCCTTTAGGACCAGCTCTAAGCCTGAACCACAGCCATGTTGCTGGAATCTCAGTGATTTATTCTAACCCCTTTATAAATGGGGAAACTGAGGACCCAAGAAGGGAGGTGAATCAGCTAGACAAAAAAAGAAAACAAAAAACCCAGATCTCCTAATTCCCAGCCTAGGACTTTTCCGACCATATTATGCCCTTTCCCTTCACAATCCCAATACTCATCATCAAGAGCCATAAACATTTACTGATCATCTACTGGCATGGGGCATAAGAATGAAGAGCAAGGAAAGAAAGATAGGAAATAGCTCTGACTTGTATTCTGATAAGGAAGAGCTTTCTAAAGAACAGCACTGAGGCAATCCTGGCCTCACAGCACAGAGTGAAGGAAAGAAAGGTAAATTGCCAAGCTACCTAGGGCCTATGCTAACCCTGGTGGGATAGCTAGGCTTCTTTCAAGCAGGCACTTCTCCTGCAATTCTACTAGCTACCACTAGGGGGGAACCTCAGGCCGTCGATGAAAACTAGTCAGATTAAAATTCTGACCATTGGTGGCAAGCTCAGAGGCCCTATCATGGGGATCAACATGGACACTGGCATAATGTAAAGTCTAGGTGTCAGAGAAATTCACTAGTAAGAAAGACCCCTTATATTCCAGAGCAGGGGTCCTCAAACTACGGCCCGCAAGCCACAAGCGGCAGTGTGATTGTATGTGTTCCCGTTCTGTTTTTTTACTTCAAAATAAGCTATGTGCAGTGTGCATAGGAATTTGTTCATAGATGTTTTTTTTAACTATTGTCTGACCCTCCAACGGTCTGAGGGACAGTGAACTGGCCCCCTCTTTAAAAAGTTTGAGGACCGCTGTTCCAGAGGATGCTGGAAACAGCAAAGAAGGGTCCTGGACACAACCCAATTGACACATCAGCACTGTTGAGCAAGCAGTGAAGAACAGAAGGTAACCCTCCTAGAACCTGAACCCAGGATAACCCCATATCCCCAGGTTAAGGGCTCCTTGAGGCATCTAGTTAACTCCACATGCAGCAAGTCAGAGTGTCTGAAGGGGAGAAACAGGTCATCGGCCTAGGTCAGATCTGGGCTTAGGATACCCCAGCCAGATGGTACTACTGGCCCGGCTAATCCCAGGCACTGGAAAGTGGCCTTAGAAAATGTAAAGGAAAGCACTCTCCATCCTAGAGAACCATCAGCACACTACTGCTGTCTTTGAAATAATGTCCTTCTCCACAGACCCCCAACTCCCTGTTCCTCAAAGTAGGCAGCATGGTCCTGGGAAATGTTTAAACCAACAAACATCTCTGGGGAAGGATCTCTGTGGGCTAAAAGGCCCACACTGAGGACAAAAAGGTACAGAGATGGGGGTTTGGCCAGAACAAGCTTCCTCTAAGAGACAGCAATGGCATGGGCAGAGGGAAACAGCAGAGATGGAGTCTGAGCAGCGGATGCACAGAGAGATTGGGAGAGTGGCAGAGAGGGAAATAGGCACCCAGACTGTTCCCAGGTTACTTACAAACCTGTCCTCTGTTTCTCTGTAGGGAACTAAGAGAAGTTTTTTAGAGGAAAGTAGCCTAATCCAACAGGAGTTTTTGTAAAGTTATCAGTGTTGGGAGTGGCCCCATTTGTAAATGTAAATACCACCTTTCTCACTGGGTTGCTGTGAAGAGTAACTGATAAGTAACTTTTGAGAAAGGCCTTTGCAAACCATTAGGTGCTTCTCACACTAAGGCATTACCAACAGGTGATTAAACAGGTGCAGAAAGGAAGTTTGAATATAATACACTGGAGAGAAAAAAAAAAAACAAAAAACTTGTCCTGTTTCATGGAAGCTGTCCCTATAACCTGGTTTCTCCTGTATACAAAGTTGGGGAAGGGGTAATTTTTGCTGAAACCCTGACAGTGGTCCGCTGACTCCCACCCTTACCAGCAAGAATTCTACCTTAACTGCGGTCCCAAGATCTCTAAAAAGGAACCACTGCGACACCCTGTCCGCACCAGCTGCTCCTATATTTAGTTACTGGTGTGGTCAGCTGGGAACTTTAGAGCCTGGCAGCCACTCCAACGAACAACTGGAGCCTCCTGAGCCATATGTGCAAGCTGCCCCATCGCTGGCTCCAGCCGGCCTCTCGGCCATGCCAAGCTGGGAGCGGGTGGGGAGGTGAGGGACGGAGGGCTTAACAGAACCCAAGGAGCCGGAAAGGCCCACTTGAGACCAGAGCAGAGTTGACCCACTTTCCCATCCAAAGAAAAAGAAGCCTGCTAGGGCATAATCGGGTCCACCTGGCGCCTGGTTTTTGCGCTACGGGGGTCGGAGAGCCCCGCGCGTACTACTTTATGGACATCTAAGAATACTTGGACTGCATCTCTCAGACTCTGCGCTGTGGCCAGCCAAGGTCCCCACGCCCCACGCGCCAGGATCCACCTCACCACTGGTGCCCACTGCCAGCAGGACCGGCAAGCGGGGAATGGAGAGAATAAAGCCCGTTGAGGTGGGGGACACTGGTGATCGTAGAGGGCCGTGGGCTCCCGCGCTGCCCGGAGGCCGAAAGGCACGTTCAGGAACTGGCGTCTGCAGCTCTCCAAAGCGGAAGCAAACCCAGAAAGTGTAGCTTAGGGGATGAAATGCACAGCAACCTCTCCCAGAAAGGGCGCCTCCCCCGGGAATGGAAGCCCGCCAGGGAACGCTTCTCCGGACTCCCTATTCCCTGGCACCGCTGCATCCACTTCCCCGAGCCATCAGGGTCCAGCAGCAGGGTGCAAGCAAGAGCCGGCGCATGCCAGGCCCCTTGGCACTGCAAGAGCCGCGGCC
This sequence comes from Loris lydekkerianus, assembly GCA_963574355.1. NCBI lineage: Eukaryota > Metazoa > Chordata > Mammalia > Primates > Lorisidae > Loris > Loris lydekkerianus. The sequence continues at coordinate 22,297 of CAUYPK010003863.1, read as the reverse complement.
GGTACGCTGCTGCTCTTTTCAACCGGGTGACCTGGGGGAGGGGAGAGTAAGCTGCAAAAACCGAGGCACTTCTATCCCTCTCTCCCCCAACCCCTCCAACGCTTAGCCTCAGACTACGTTTACTTTGCGGGGCACCAAGCGTGTGGCCCCATTTCGGGCCGCTTTCGGCTCCACTTACGGCGACAATGCCTGCCTCCTAGCGCCCTGCGCAGCGCAGTCACACTCCCTCGGCCGCCGGTGGCGCCCCATGCAAGTTCCGAACCCACAGGGCGGGGCGCGCGGAGCTGCGCCATGTGCGCGCATGGCCACTCGACCAATCGCCGCGCCAGGACGGTGGCCGGGGCGGGAGCAGGCACCCGGCCCGGGCCGCGAACAACCAATCAGCGCGTGCCTCCACCCTCCGCGCCCGGGAGTAACACGCGCCTAAAGAAGGCCCGCGCGTTCCCGTGGGATGAGAGCGTTCGCTTTGTGAGCGTTTCTGAAGAGAAGACACTAGGGATGAGCCGAGGCGTAGACCGGAACGTGCAGCGCATCCTAGGGTTAACAGCACTGAGGCTCCAGATTCGGTTTTCTCGAGGAAATGGAGTTGAAATAACCAGATCAGGGGTAATTTGAAAAATGTTAAGATGGAGAATAGGGAACTTTTTATCTGATGCCTCTGACGCCCATTCAGGTTTTTAGGGACAGTAATTCCGGCTACACTAAGTTACCTCAGCTCTCTAACGCCTAATGTTCCTAACTATAACATAGGAATTAAAATATATAAGCACCTACTTTACAGGTATTGCGGGGATAAATGCATGGAATATTGAATACAGTGCCCACGCCCCGCCATGATAGGCGCTCAGGGAGACGGCGCTGTTTTTCAGGCCTCGGTTTATGGTTTATGAAGAACTCACCATATACCCTTCACAGCGCATAGGGGAAGACATAAGAGATGAGGCAACTGCCTAAACCAGATGATGACAATGTCAAATGCTGTAATTAAAAGAACTATATATCAAGTTTGGAAGGGGGAGCCTGAAGAAAGAACATTTAATTTTGCTTCTAGGAGTAGCAGACAAGGAAAAACATTCCCTTGATGGATGTTAAAGGTTAAACTCTGCCTCCCCACCACCACTACCGAAAAAAAAAAAAAAAATACATTGAGGTTCTAACCCCCAGTACTTTAGAACATGACCTTATTTGGAAATAGAATCACTGTAGATGTAATTAGTTAAGATGAGGTCATACTGGAGTAGGGTACACCCCTAATCCAATGTGTCTGGTGTTCTTAGAAGAGATGAACACACGGGGAGAACACACAGGGTGATGGGAGTGAGCACTTACAAGCCAAGGAATGCCAAGGAGTGTTGGCAAGGGTCAGAAGCCAGGAACAGGCAAGGAATATTCCCTCAGATCCTCCAAAAAAGAACTAGGCCATCAAGTACCTTGATTCAGACTTATATTAATAGAACCCAAAATTCTGAGTGAATAAATTTCTGTTGTGTCAGCCTGCCACAGCTGCTTTAGGAAACAAATGCAAGGTTAGTAGGAATAAAAGAAAGATAATGGTAAATATCTCCAAAGTAAGTCTTTCAAATCTGAATGCTTAGTATATGCAAGGCCCCACTTCCCAGGGTATACTAAGATGAATTACACACAGACTGTGCCCTCAAGGAGTTGCCAGTTGAAAGCCAGGCACGGTGGCTCACTCCTGTAATCCTAGCACTCTGGGAGACTGAGGCGGGTAGATTGCCTGAGCTTACAGGTTAAAGACCAGCCTAAGCAAGAGGAGAACCCATCTCTAAAAATGGCTGAGTGCCTGTAGTCCCAGCTTCTTGGAAAACTGAGGCAAGAGAATCACTTGAGCCTAAGACTTGATGGTTGCTGTGAGCTCTGATGCCACCAACACTCTACGGACGGTGGAGGGCAACAAAATGAGACTCTCTCAAAAAAAGGGGGGGGGGGGAGTTATCAGTTGAGTGGATGCCTGAGAGGCCATGTTTTCTGACCCACCTTTACCACTGAATTTCTGCTAGATATATACTGAGTACCAGCTATAAATAACAAATAGGTAAAGTCCCATTCTACCCAAGCCAAAATGCTTATTACTCTGGACAAAGCAGACACAGCTACTTCTGTTTCACTGAAAACTAGCCTGACATTTTTGGCCAACTTTTGCATGTAGATGTCTTCTCTCCCCTGCTGGGCTGCAAGCAGACCAAAGACAGCTAGTACAGTGGGTTGTGTGTACATAGTAAGGGTTCAGTAAATACTGCTGGTAGATGTCCCCATGCTGGGGTTTCCCACATTCATGCTTTATCTTAGCAAGTCCCCTGCCCCAGGAAGTTTATCCTGGATCCTCTAGTCCCACAGAGACAAGATTCTTCCTCAGCTCAAATGCCATCTCTCTTATTCCTACTGTGTTAGCTTTTCCAGAGCACTTACTGCATGATGCTCATAATTATACCATCTCTGCACAAGTCTTTTCTACCAGGACTCTGCCTAATTTCAAATACCAAATACCATGTGATACAAACGTGGTGTTTGTATCAGTCAGTGTTTGCTGCAATTTAAAACACCCCCAGACTTAGATGTTACTTAAAATAACAACTGCTTGTTTCGTTTGTGATTTTATGAGTCAGTATTTTAGACTGGGTTTAGCTGGACAGTTCTTCTGGTCTCAGCTGTACTCCCAGCCATATGTATGTAGGGTTAGTTGCAAAGCAGTCAGAGGTCTCTACTTCTGGGGAGGTGGCTAGCTGTCAGCTGAGGCAAATGAGCCACATGTCTCTCATATACAAGAAGACCAGCCCAAGCTCCTTCACATGGAGCTTCAGGGGTCCAAAAGCGAGAGGGAAATCATGCCAGGCCTCTCAAGGTTTAGGCTTAAAATTGGCTTGTTTCACTTCCATGGTTACATTGACTAAACAAAATTGCAAGGTCAACCTAGATTCAAGGTTGAAAAAGAAATAGACTCCATCTCCTGAGAGAAGCAGCAAGGTCACATTGCAAAGAACATTGGTATAGGGATGAGTGGAGAATTGGGGCTAATTTATCAATCTACCATAGTCCCCAGTAAATATTCCCATAATACCTAGCATGTAGTGGGTGCTCAGTAAATATTTATTGACAGTGCTGAGACTTTTTTTTCTTTTTTGAGACACATTCTCACTATGTCACCCTCAGTAGAGTGCTGTGGTGTCACAGCTCACAGCAACCTCGAACTCTTGGGTTTAAGCAATTCTGTTGCCTCAGCCTCCCGAGTAGCTGGGACTACAGGCACCTGTCACAACACCCGGCTAATTTTTTTTTTTTTTTTTTGTAGTTGTCACTGTTGTTTTTTAGCAGGCCCAGGCCAGGTTCAACCCACCAGCTTTAGTGTATGTGGCTGGCACCCTAGTCGCTAAGCTACAGGCACTGAGCCTACAGTGCTAAGATTTTTTTTTTTTTTTTTTTTTTGTAGAGACAGAGTCTCACTTTATGGCCCTCGGTAGAGTGCTGTAGCGTCACAGCTCACAGGAACCTCCAACTCCTGGGCTTAGGTGATTCTCCTGTCTCAGCCTCCTAAGTAGCTGGGACTACAGGCTCCTGCCACAATGCCTGGCTATTTTTTTGTTGCAGTTTAGCCAGGGCCGGGTTTGAACCCACCACCCTTGGTATATGGGGCCAGCACCATAACCACTGAGCCATAGGCGCCACCCAATTTTTTTTTTTAAAGGCAGAGTTTCATTCCGTCACCCTCTGTAGAGTGCTGTACAGTCACAGCTCACAGCAACCTCTAGCTCTTGGGCTTAGGCGATTCTCTTGCCTCGGCCTCCCAAGTAGCTGGGACTACAGGCGCTCACCACAATGCCCAGCTATTTTTTTGTTGTTCTTGTTGCAGTTTGGCCAGGGCTGAGTTTGAACCCGCCACCCTCGGTATATGGGGTCGGAGCCCTACTCACTGAGCCACAGGCACCACCCCAGTGCTAAGATTTTTAATCACTATGTTTACTGACTCCATTCAATGCAACCAGTTGGCAAAATTTTATTTCTCACTACTAGCATCTAGAAGCCTCAAGACAGCCATTGCTACCTTCAGTTTCAGATAGCAAGTGAGAGGTCATGAAGGTGGGACTGTGGAAGGGAAGGCCCTGTGGGGCTTCTTAGTGAACCAGCTCAACTTGTCTGTAAGAAACAGGCTCTTCTACAGAGATCCAGAGCATCTTTTGAGGCATGGGCCCCTTAGAGATGTGTTTCAAGCATGGCCAACCTTAGTTAGAAGCCATACACCCTTCACCTGTGAAGAGAGAAAGACTCACCTGTTTGCTAGGGCTCGGACACAGCCTGCGCTCATGCTTGAAAGCCTTACAAGGTACCTGCAGAAAGGAAAACTCTTGTGCTATGCCAAATTGTTATACATATGTGGCTATTCCCTGGGCAGGATAAATTCTCAGGGCACTTGTGGAAGGGAAACTATCCTCTAGACAGAGCCAGGATCTCAATTCCTATGACTGAAGACCCTGATGGGAACCACATCCCATCAAAGAATTTCAAGATGTAATCTCGAGGACTGTTATGGATTGATTTGTGGGCCTTCTGCCTACCACCATCACTACCAACACACACACACACAGATATGTTGTAGCCCATAATGCCAGTACTTCAAAATTTAACCTCAATTGGAAATCGGGTCTTCACAGAGGTATGCAAGTTAAAACCGAGGTCACGAGGGTAGACCCTGAGCCAATATGATTGGTGTCCTTATTAAAAGAGGAAATATGTCACTGATAGATAGACATAGCAGGAAGACAGCGTGAAGGGAGATAGGGAGAAAATGGCCGTCTATCAGCTAAACAGAAAGGCCTGGAGCAGACAGATCCTTCCCTCATAGCTCTCAGAAGGAACCAACTCTACCAATCCCTCAATTTTAGATTTTTATCCTCCAGAACTGTGAGACAATGAACTTCTATTGGTAAGCCACCCAATTTGTAGTACTTTGTTAAGTAGGCCTAATACAAGGCCTTAATACAATATAAAACCTCAAATCTCTTTATATTGGCCTTTATATCACCCTTCTTAGGAGAAAAGTACACTTGGATGGAAACAAAATGTGAACTCCAATCACCATGTGTGAGGCAGACACCCTCTACCTCCTGCACTGCTTCATCCTGTGCCTTTCTGTGGCTTCCACCTACAGCTGCCTGGAGCTGAGTTACCAACAGCCAGGACCTCTAAGTCACTCCAAATCACTGCCATCCTAAGGCCAAAAAGCAGTTCACCCAGTCTCTCTTCCAGAAGGTTCAGCCTGATGAGATGTGCCCACTACAAACCCCTGCCAGGTACTGCAGGGTTTGCAAAAATGAGCAAGAAGCAGTCAGATCCCTCAAGGCTAATGTGCTCTACCATGGGAAATAAGATCACTACACAAAGTGACTCTAAAAAAGGTTTTCTTGAAGGGCACAACTACAACTTAGATTTCACCTAACAAATGCAAACAGTGTAACCTAATCATCTTACTTTGGGGGGGGGGGCAGATTTTTTCTCAAGCTTCAGCCATTGCCATGCCACCTTCCTGATTTTTGCTATATCTGAGCCCCACCCAGTGGTGAACTGGAGTCACTTGTACAGACTCAGAAAGCTTGCTTGTTCTGCACATCTTTCTCAATTCTGGATTCAGTGCAGTCACCTTGGATACTTGAAATAGGCATGGTGGGGGAATTTCCACCGTAGAAATCAGCACACATTACACGTTAGAATGTTATTTTTTTCTCAGCAAGATGGTTTACCAACATATTATACTATTATTTACTTGTGTTTTTTCTTTAAATCGACCCACTCTTTAACTTTAAAATGGCATTTTAAAAAGAAACTTTACATTATTCCACAAATGGAAACTAGTATCCTGTTCCGTAGATAAAAAGTAACCTTAAAAATAAATATAATGAGGCAGGGCCTGGTGGTTCATGCCTATAATCCTAGCACTCTGGGACACTGAGATGGGAGGATTGCTTGATCCTGGAGTTCCAGACCAGACTGAGCAAGAACAAGACCCCATCTCTACTAAAAATAGAAAAACTAGCCAGGCATTGTGGCAGGCTCCTGTAGTCCCAGCTACTCAAGAAGCGGAGGCAAGATGTCTTGTGCCTAAGAGTTTGAGGTTGCTCAATATCTTGGCACTCTGCCCAGGGTGACAGAGACTCTGTCTCAAAAATAAAATAATAAAATAAAATAAAATAAAATAAAATAAAATAAAATAAAATAAAATAAAATAAAATGAGTCTAGCAAGCTTAGGTATGTAAAACAGAACCATCAGCATTGTAGTTTATTCAGAACAATTGAAATAAAAAAGGAAATAACTCTCTCATATGAGTGCTATTGTACAACCAAGAATACAGTTCCCATCTTGTGAAAGACTGTCATGTTGCAATAGAAAGAAATATGAGTTCAGTAGTACCAAGTTTCAGAAACAGTTTGGTTCCAATATGGCCACCAACTACAAGAAAAGATGATACTTGAATAAGTCTCCAAGGATTTGCTCAGCTGAGCAAAGGCTGGAAAGCAAGAATGCATAAAGTAGTCCAGGGAATACAGTGTTCACATTTGGCTGAAGCTTGGGTAGGTAATGAAGAGTTTTTGAAAATCTTTGTGCAAGGGAGGATGTGATAAGAGAAGCACTTCAGGATGAAGAAACAGAGTACAGGATGACTTAGAATAATAATACCAATAGTTTTAATATCTAAAATAGTACCATCATTTTTTTCTTTTCTTCCATCCTTTCTTTTATATATATTTATTATTTTATATGTATATATTTACATATGTGTGTGTGCATGTTCACACGCACATATACTAGGTTTGTGCCTATGCCACTGAATTTGTGGTATTTTCTTTTTCTTTTTTGTAGAGACAGAGTCTCACTTTAGCGCCCCTTGGTAGACTTCTGTGGTGTCACAGCTCACAGCAACCTCCAGCTCTTGGACTTAGGCGATTTTCTTGCCTCAGCCTCCTGAGTAGCTGGGACTACAGGTGCCTGCCACAACTCCCAGCTATTTTTTTATTGCAGTTCAGCCCGGGGCAGGGTTTGAACCCGGCACCCTTGGTATATGGGGCTGGCACCCTACCCACTGAGCCACAGGTGCCACCCTGTTGTATTTCTTTTGTTTTAGAAACAGGATCATGTTCTGCGGCTCAGCCTGGAGTGCAGTGCTGTGGTCATTGTAACCTGGAATTCTTAAGCTAAATTGATCCTCCTGCCTCAGGCTCTCGAATAGCTGGGACTTACAGGTACAAACCAGCACATATGGCTTAATTTTTTTTTTAGACACAGAGTCTCACTTTATCACCCTCAGTAGAGTGCTATGGCATCACAGCTCACAGCAACCTCCAACTCCTGGGCTTAGGTGATTCTCTTGTCTCAGCCTCCCAAGTAGCTGGGGCTACAGGTGCCCACCACAATGCCTGGCTATTTTTTGTTGTTGTTTGGCCAGGGCCAGGTTTGAACCTAATACCCTTGGTATGTGGGACCAGCACCCTACTCACTGAGTCAAGGGCACCGCCCCTGGCTTAATTTTTTTAAGTTTTTTTTTGGTGGGGGGTAGAGTTTCACTCTGTCAGCCTGGATAGAATGTTGTGGTGTCATCATAACCTCAGTCCTCAGTCTTTTGGCCTCAAGTGATCCTCTTGCTTCATCCTCCCAAGTAGCTGGAACTATAGGCACCTGCCACAATGCCTAGCTAATTTTTCTGTTTTTAGTAGAGATGGGGTCTTGTTCACCCTCCTTAGCCTCCCAGAGTGCTAGGATTACAGGCATGAGCCACCATGCCCAGCAAAATCTTTTACAGAGATAAAATCTCACTCTGTTGCCCACTCCTAACCTCAAGCGATCCTCTCAGTTCAGCATCCCAAAGTGCTGGGATTATGGGTCTGAGCCACTGCCCCCAGCTTTTTTCTTTCTTTAAAAAAAAAAAAAAAATGATTTGGCTCAGCACCTGTTGCTCAGCAGTTAGAGCACCGGCCACATATACTGGGGCTGACAGGTTCGAACCAGTTAGAGCACCTGGGTCAGTTAGAGCATCTGGGCCAGGTCTGCCAGACAACAATGACAACTGCAACCAAAAACTAGCTGGGCATTGTGGCGGGTGCCTGTAGTCCCAGTTACTTGGGAGGCTGAGGCAAGAGACTCACTTAAGTCCACGAGTTTGAGGTTTCTGTGAGCTGTGACACCACAGCACTCTACTGAGGGCAACATAGTGAGACTCTGTCTCAAAAAAAAAAAAAAAAAAAAAAATGGGGGTGGCATCTATGGCTCAAAGGAGTAGGGCACTGGCCCCATATACCAGAGGTGGTGGGTTCAAACCTGGCCCTGGTCAAAAAAAAAAAAAAAAAAGTTTTGTGAGGCTAAGCACCTGTAGCTCAGTGGTTAGGGTGCCAACCGTATGCACTGGGGTTGATGGGTTCAAACCCAGCCGGAGCCTGCTAAACAACAATGATGACAATAACAACAACAACAAAAACAGCTGGGCATTGTAGCAGGTGCCTATAGTTCCAGCTCCTGGGAGGCTGAGGGAAGAGAATCGTTTAAGCCCAAGAATGTGAGGTTGCTGAGAGCTGTGATGCCACAGCACTCTACTGAGGGTAATATATTATCCTCTGTCTCAAAAAAATAAAAAATATTTGTGAGTCATGGTATCTTGTGATGTGATGGTTGTTCAAGAGGCAAGGACTGGATTAGAGAACATTGGTATATCAGCAAGGGAGGCAAGACCAGGACAGGGGAATGGTTCTAGATTTTGGTCTTCATGGACCAGTAAAATTCTAAAAGAAAGAGGACTCATCAACATAGGATCCTTGTCATTTTATAACAAATAAACAAATAAGCCATGCAAACTATTATCCTTATAGGCTCGGCACCTATGGCTCAAGCGGCTAAGGCACCAGCCACATACACATGAGCAGGCGGGTTTGAATCCAGCCCCGGGCCTGCCAAACAACAATGACGGCTGAAACAAAAAAAAAATAGCCGGGTGTTGTGGAAGGCACCGGTAGTCCCAGCTACTTGGGAGGTGGAGGCAGGAGAATCGCTTGAGCCCAGGAATTGGAGGTTGTTGTGAGCTGTGATCCCACTGCACTCTACCCAGGGCGACAGCTTGAGGCTCTGTCTCAAAAAAAAAAAAAAAAAAAAACTATTACCCTTATAGTTTCACTTTTTAAAAAGTAAAATTTTTTTTGTTTTTGTTTTTGAAGAGACGGAGTCTCACTTTACCACCCTCGGTAGAGTGCCATGACGTCACACGGCTCACAGCAACCTCCAGCTCTTGGGCTTATGCGATTCTCTTGCCTCAGCCTCCCAAGCAGCTGAGACTACAGGCACCCTCCGTAACGCCCGGCTATTTTTTGTTGTTGTTGTTGTTGTTGTTGCAGTTTGGTCTGGCTGGGCTTGAACCCACCACCCTTGGTATATGGGGCGGGCACCCTACTCACTAAGCCACAGGCACCGCACTAAAAAGTAAATTATTATTTTTTTTTTTTTTTTTGCAGTTTTTGGCCAGGGCTGGGTTTGAACCCACCACCTCCGGTATATGGGGCCAGCGCCCTACTCCTTGAGCCACAGCTATCACCCTTAAAAAATAAATTTTAAGAAGGACCTGGGCAGGACATAATTATAAGAAGAAAATACAATCTTTTAGATCAAATAAATGTATCCACATTGTTCTTATTTCTTTTTTTCTCATTTCACCAAGGACTGGTGACATTTCCTTTACACTATGCTATCAATTGGCATCTCAGCATTGGTGAGGCACAGAGTAGGGAGGGAAAGTTTGACACAGCCTCTGGCAGCACGCAGCTCCCTTGCCATGCAGGGTGAAGTGGCTGGTTTAGGGACCCCAGTTCTGGCAGTTGAGGAAAGGGAAGCTCTGGGAAGAGTGTGTGGACGTGCAGGGGGTGCAGGCATACTTTAGGTGATAAAGGACCTGTGAGCAATTAATTTGTGGAAGCCAGCTTTTTAACTATAGAATAAAAGGCTTGTGGGAGTCTGAAAACCATATTAAAATACATGAAGGGCTTTCATATATAATCATTCCTGGTTTGCCAGAGGGCAAAGCTGGAACTAAGTGAGGAAATCCCTGGCAGACCTATTTCAGTTTAATGTAAACAAAAGCTTTTGACAATCAGACATTTCCAATAGAGGTTAACAAACCACACGGAAAGGGGACTGCCTCCCGCCCAAGAGCACAGAACACATGTGAGTGACAATTTGTTAGGAACGCAAGTAAAGAGGCTCTGGAGTGAGTTGGAAATTGGAACAAAATCACTGTTTTCTAACCCTGGCAAGACTCAATAACATTTAGGAAGCCTTTTCAACAAATGCTGATTCTTGGACGTCAATGTAAATATTTAGGAACAGAATCTCCATGAATCAGGGATCTGTTTAGGCTCCCAGGAAATTCTGAATTGTCTACAACCTTGGAAAACAATTAGATGAAGTGAATTCCATCTTAAAGCATCTATAATGAAAGATTCTGGATCTTAATATAATATATTTTATTATTAGTTACTTAGAAGTTAAGTTTAAAACAATCAGGCTGGCTTGGGGTCTGTAGCACAGGGGTTATGGTTCCAGCCATATATACAAAGGCTGGCGGGTTCGAACCCAACCTGGGTCAACTGTAACAAAAAAATAGCCGGACACAGGGTGGCGCAGATGGCTCAGTGGGTAGGGCGCCAACCCCATATACCAAGGGTGGAGGCTTTGAATTTGGCCCCAGCCAAACTGCAACAAAAAATAACTAGGCATTGTGGCAGGTGCCTGTAGTCCCAGCTACTGGGAGGCTGAGGTAAGAGAATTGCTTAAACCCAAGAGTTTGAGGTTTCTGTGAGCTATGATGCCACAGCACTCTGCCCAGGGCGACATAGTGAAAATCTGTCTAAAAAAAAAAAAAAAAAAAAAAAAATTAAAAAGAAAACAATCAGGCCAGGTGGGATGGCTCACCCCTGTAATCCTAGTACTCTGGGAGGCCAAGGTGGGCTGAATGCCTGAGCTCAAGAATTCAAGACCAGCCTGAGAAAGAGTGAGACCCGATCTCTAAAACTAGCTGGGTGTTGTGGCGGGCACCTGAGGTCTCAGCTACTTGAAAAGCTGAGGAGGGAGGATCACATGAGCCCAAGACTTTCAGGTTGCTGTGAACGATGATTCCAGGGTCGTCTACCCAGGGCAACAAAGTCAAAGTCTGTCTCAAAAAATAAAATGAAATAAAACAATCAGTTATCTAAATGCCAACACAAACTGAAAGTATTTAAGTATTTTGAAGGCAAAGTTTTCTATGATGTAAAGAGAAGTTAGCTTCATGTGAGGAAAAGGAGCTATAGACCTATTTATGAAATAGGGATAGAAAAAGTTGCCACACAGATTTCTCCCAGAAACATGAATTTTATTGGCACTATCATTTTCCCACAAGAGAATCTGGGAAAGAAGTCACCCGTTTTGCTTTTAATGACTGAAAAGGGCTTCTTATTTGTATTTCTGAATCTTTCTTTGCGAAAAACACCAGATACAATTGACAGTCACACTTTTAAAAATAAAACAGTGACTATCCAAATCTCATATCTCCACACATGCTCGAAGGTTGTCAGTTCCTGGAAAGTTCCCTTCCCCTTCTATCTTGGTATTGCTCCCATGAGAATTGAAGATTTTGAAGCAGAAAAAAAATACGTATCTAGTTATAAATAAGTTAGGGGCAACCCAAGCAAAGCCCCTTTACCATGATTTCCATTTTTCTGTTCAATCCATACTGCAGAGATACAGGATAAATTGACATTTTGGTTTCCAAGTTTTATTTATACAAAATTTTTCCAGATATGTGAATTTTAATCCTCTTCTTTGTCTCGGTTAATTTGACACAATTTGTAATTCTCTGCTGTTAGCAACTACCTGAAACCAATCACAAAGATTCTTCTTCAGATACTTTAGGTGAGATATCTCAAATACCTTTCAGAAAAAAGATATTTTTTTCCAAAATACTTCTGAGCACCTCAGAAGTTATGCTCTCGCTCCTTTCAATGGCTACAATTCCACCAGTGAGATTCCCAACTTTTCCTTTCACTTTGATTCTGTCTTGCAGAAATGGCTCAAATTTGGCAGCACTCATGATTCCATCTCGTGTGGGATGGAACTTCAGGACCTGCTTCCTTTTTGGCCCCCTTCACCACAGGCTTTTGCACAGATACTGCAGTGGCAGTGGAGACAGAAAGGCCAAAATTATTTATTTATAAGATCAGTGACCCTTTCTTTCCAATCTCAAATCACATGTTAGTTTAATATGACATTAAATATATATTTATTCCTGTGAAATAATAGGTCCTTTATTATTTCAAAATAATTTTCCATTCTCATGAATATTTCATTCTATCATAGCTTGAGTGACTGGTCCAGTATTGAATTATTAGGGCAGGACGGCAGAATGGTCCAAAGAACCATCAATTTTCTATGAGACACTTTATATTATTCAATTTTCCCATGCACATAACATGCGAAGACACACGTGTGTATGCACACACACCTGTTAACAGCCTCATTTTAGAGAAGTTAAAGAGGTTGTCAAAGATCACAGCTGTGCTGAGTGGGAGAATTGGAATTCTAACTTCATAGCCTAACTCCATAGCCTACCCATGCAACCATTAAGCATTGGAAAGACCCAGGAGAAAGTCCTTTTGATGGTCTATGTGGGAGGGCAGGCTAGACTTAAGGAAGTCGTAAAGGGTACAGAAAAAGGATACATTCTTCCGACTCTGGAGGACTTGGAAATTGACATGAGGATGGAAGAGAAAAATGTCTGGGAGAGGTGTGGGCATAGGGGACAAGGCTATCAGGGATGAAGCTATCGGGAGGACTTAGAGGTCTAGGTATGAGTAGAGAGGAGGAGGGCTTAGGATTTGTTGGGAATGATGTTAAGTGGACATCCATTTGGCGACATCTGACAAGGCCTTGGAAGTAGAGGTCTTGAGCTCCAAAGAGAGAAGGGCTGGAATTCAAGGCTGGAACCTCCTAGGCCAGAGTCTCTGGCTAAAAACACATGACTGAAGAATCTTAGGAGGTGCAGCACTGTGTGCACAATGAGAAGTGACAAAATCTGAAGAGGAAAACCAGAGGGACACCTGAATGTGGCAGCTGGGAATGAGAGGGCAAGGCTGGCCCCAGAAGTCAGGGGCCTAGAAGGCTCCAGTTAAGGGCTTAGGCTACAGGGCCCAGGGCTGCAGGAGGTGAGGAGGAGGGAAGGACAGAGAAAGATTGTGGGTTTGGGAATTTGAAAGTTGCCACTAAACACTACTAGGGCCGGGCGCAGTGGCTCACACCTGCAATCCTAGCACTGTGGGAGGCTGAGGTCGGTAGATTGCCTAAGCTCATGAGTTCAAAACCAGCCTGAGCCAGAGCAAGACCTCATCTCTAAAACTAGCCGGGCGTTGTGACGGGTGCCTATAGTCCCAGCTACTTGGGAAGCTGAGGCAAGAGAATCACTTGAGCCCACGAGTTTGAGGTTGCTGTGAGCTGTGATACCATTGCACTCTACCAAAGGTGACAAAGTAAGACTCTGTCTCAAAAAATAAATAAATAAAAATAAACACTACTGGGGCCACAAATAAAACAACAGCAACAACACACAGCACTTAGTAGGCAGCTGCCACTGTTCTCGGTTTTCACAGCGGCCCCAGTCCTCCTTCCCCAGGGTAATGAGTTAGCCACAAGCCCCAACCACAGAGAAAGTAAGATAAGACTTGTGGCCACCCTGATCCTTCCCCTGAACAGAGTTCTTAACAGGCTCCTCCTCCCTGCCCTAAACCTTTCTGGATATGAAAAGCCCTATAGGTCCTCCTGCAAAGCCTGTGTTTTCCCCAGTAAAGACTCCCCAAGCAAGACACCCCCATGCTTATTACAGTGGTCTCCCTCAGCCTCGGTGAGCCTTTTGTTTAATTTTATTGTAAACTATTTGAACCCTACTCCAAAAATGGATATATCCTATCAAATTGAAGATCTTCAAAGACACTAAAACCTCTTTGAAGGCAATGAGCACATCTTATTCCTCCCTGAATGCCCAGCCCAGGACATGAGCTTAGGACTAGATCAGCGCTTTTTAATTTATAGGTCATCACTACTTAGCAGTTTCAGAAACCAGTTTAGTGGCTGTGTTAGCTATCTACTGCTGCACAACAAGTTACCCCCCGACTTAGAGGCCAATAACAACACCATTTATTATACCATGGTTCCTGTGGGCCAGGCATCTGGGCATGGTTTAGCTGGGTCTCTGGCTCTCAGACTCTCAAAACTGGCCCGGGAAGCTCTTCCCAGCTCCCTCACATGACTGCTGCCAGGATTCAGTTCCTTGTGACTAATGGACTAAGACCTCAGTTCCTTACAGACAGACATTAAAGGAACGCACAGATACTTAAAAAAACAAATCATAGTATGCGAAAAGCACCTTGAAGGAAAGTACAGGGAAAGAAAATAATAGGAAGGCCTGCTTTTGTCTGGAGGCTAGAGAAGGCCTCTCTGTGGAAAGTGCATTGAAGCTGAGGCCTACCTAAAGAAAGGGTCTCAGTGACAGGCGGTGCCTATGGCTCAGTGAATACGGTGGTGGGTTTGAACCCTCTCCCGGCCAAACTGCAACAAAAAATAGCCAGGCATTGTGACAGGCGCCTGTAGTACTTGGGAGGCTAAGGCAAGAGAACTGCTTGAGCCCAAGAGTTTGAAGTTGCTGTGAACTGTGACACCACAGCACTCTACCGAGGGTGACATAATGAGACTCTGTGTCTTAAAAAAAAAAAAGGGTATCAGTGACCCAGGCCAAGAGGGAAAAAAGATGGCTAAGCGCCCATAGCACAGTGGTTATGGCACCAATCACATACATTGAGGGTGACAGATTCAAACCGGGCCCAGGCCAGCTAAACAACAGTGACAACTGCAACAAAAAATAGCCGGGCGTTGTGGTGGGCACTTGTAGTCCCAGCTACTTGGGAGGCTGAGGCAAGAGAACTGCTTGAGCCCAAGAGTTTGAAGTTGCTGTGAACTGTGACACCACAGCACTCTACCAAGGGCAACATAGTGACACTTGTCTCAAAAAAAAAAAAAAAAGGAGGGAAAGAAGAATGTCCTGGGGAGATGGGAACACATTCAGAGCCCTTAAAGCTGCAAAGAGCTGATGTTTTCAAGGAACGGCAGAACATCTGTGAGGCTTGTAATCCTTGAAGGAGAGAGGGTGTAGGCTGAGACTGGTGGAGTGAGCAGAGGTCAGACTGGGGTGGTTTCAGGAACCTTGTATCGTCTAAATGCAATTGGAAGTCATGAATGTTTTTGAGAAGAGAAGAATGACAAACCTGATTTGTACTTGAAGATCTCTCTGGCTGCCATGGGGACAAGGATTTGTGGGCCAGGAAGGGTATGGGAAGAACACTCAGGAGGTGTCCTCCGTCTTCCAGGGGGGAGGTAATGGCAACAGAGACAGGAAGATGCAAGAGAGCTGGGAGGCAGGTCACACGGCTTGGCAATGGATTGGATTTGGGGACTGAAAGAAGGAGGTATCAAGGATGGCGCTCTGGCCTGTGGCTCAGACCTTTGCTGGATAGTGTCATGACCTAAGCCAGAGAGGAACAGGTTTAGAGAAAAGGGGGTGATCAGCATGTCTGATGCTGTGCTTGTGATAAGAATGAGACATTCAGGGGGGGGGGGTGTCGGTAACACCACCAGTGCCTGCTCCTCCCACTGTACATTTCATACTCAGTCCAGAAAACCACCTTGAGAGGTAATTACTAGTGGTATCTCCACTTTGGGGATGTGAAAACTTGAGCAGAGACTATGTCGCTCATGAAAATTGGCTTATCCACGGCAGAGTCAGGATTCAAATCCCAACTGTCAGCCCAGCCACTAGGTGTCAAGTAGGCTGAGCCACCCCTGGGGATAATACAGGAGAGAAGGTGGAAGTTGGGCGGGTACCTTTACCCCTTTCTAATCCCTACATCATACCTCATCACACATAATGGTTTCCCTGGTGCCCTCTGATGTCAATCAAGATGTACAAAATGCGTTTTTGCTGTTGTGCATTTGTTCTGCTGTTGGTGTGTTTCTGTAGCCGACAGAAAGCAGCAAGTTGTATTCTTCTCTTTCTCGGTAGAAAAACCTGATTTGTACTTTAACTAAACCTGCGTTCTGATGTGAAAAGGTGTTCGTGGTTGTGCTTATAGGAAAACAGCCCTTCAAAATAAATAAAAGCTGGGGAGTAGGTGGGTGGCAGAAAAGCCAGCCTCGAAAGGATTTTAAGCCATTATACCTCCTTCCACAGTGCCCTGGGAAAGACAGTGCCCCGCCCCCACCCCACCCCAAAGACTTGTTCCAGTTCTTTGGTAGATTCAGAAACGTCTGGGCCTGTCCGGGAGGTCTGTGGGATGAGACTCTGTGGGACTAGTTGCATAATCAGAAGACAGCAGGGGCTCAGTCCAAGTACAATGGATCACATTTGGAAAAGAGAAATAGTGGAAAAACAAATGTTCAATAGTGCTCTTTCCCTAACCACAAAAATGTTACTTGCAGAGTGCAGAAAATCTGTAAAACAAAAAAATAAATAAAAGGGGAAAAAAATCACCGGAGAACCCTACCTTCCAAAGGTAATTGTTGTCTTTTGGATGCACATCCTTCCAGTCAGGTATTTACATACCTATTCCAGAAAACTATTATTTTGTACATATTAATCCTATATACATCTGTTTGCATAGCATATTTTGACAATAATTTTTAGTCAGCTAGGCCAGAAAGCAAGTCTTTTTTTTTTTTTTCAGACTAATGTGGGAGTACCTACAATTAAGTTAGATAAATTGCCTTTGTGAGGCTGAAGTCCGAGTTGTAGTTGTGTCCTTTACCCGAGAAGTGTGCAGTGTATATCCATACAATGTACCCCACATTGGGTGGGAACTTACCCAACTCCTTCCCAACTCCCCCCATTTGAATTTAAGTGAGCATGTAGTTGTTAATCCCCTAGTTTCAAAACTCAGACTTGTCTTTTAATGAAAACGCCTGAGCTGGGACTAAGGAGAGGTAGGGTAGGAGACAGCTCCCAGGACACAAAATATAAGGAGGCACTCACTCTTTAGTGTCAACCCTACACTGGCAAAAGCCTGAAAGTACCTCCTAACTATTGCACTCTAGTACGTTGCTTGCCTTTTTAAAAATAATCTATAAACAGGCTCGGTGCCCGCAGCACAGTGGTTACAGCGCCAGCCACGTACACCCAAGGTAGCAGGTTCGAACCCGGCCCCGGGCCAGCTAACCAACAATGACAATTGCAACAAAAATAGCTGGGTGTTGTTGTGGGCGCCTGTAGTCCCAGCTACTTTGGAGGCTGCTTAAGCTCAAGAGTTTGAGGTTGCTGTGAGCTGTGGTGCCACAGCACTCTACCGAACACAGCATAGTGAGACTCTGTCTCAAAAAATAAATAAATAAATAAATAAATAAATAAATAAATAAATAAATAAATAAAATAATATAATCTATAAACATCTGAACTTCAAGATTATAATATAATCTATAAACATCAAGTTTATAGTATAATATAATCTATAAACTTCAAGTTGAGATGTTTATAGATTATGTCTTTTTTTAATTTCAGATTAATGTGCGAGTACAAACAACTAGATTACAATATTTGCATTTACTAGGTAAAGTCCTACTGTAGTTGTGTTCAGTACTCAGAAGGTGTGCCATGTCTTCACTTTGCGCACATTAAGTGGGAGCACAGCAATCCTTTCCCTACTTTCCCTTTCATTCCTCCCTCATTTCCCCTCCCTCCAACTTGAATGGAATTGAGTTTTTCTCTTACATGGGCATATATTAGATTGTCTACTGGCTTCATATCAGGATTGAAAACATTGGATATTGGGTTTTCCATTCTTGTGATACTTTACTAAGGAGAATATGTTTCAGCTCCATCCAGGTTGATATAAGAGATGTAAAGTCTCCATCTTTTTTATGGCTGGACAGGATTCCATGGTGTACATATACCACAGTTCTTTAATCCATTCCTGGATTAATGGGCATTTAGATTGCTTCCATATCTTGGTGATTATAAATTGCTGCTTGCCTTTTTTTTTTAGCCCCAACATTGGCTTTTCAGTCCTAATGAGACAGTGACATCCACAAACAAGTGTTCTCTGTAACTTGTCAGTAAAGTTTATATAAGATGTGTCAGGGTAGAGCGTTTTCCCCTGACAGTGTTAGAGGACAACTATGTCTACAAGTACATATGGGACACCTGCTTTATTCTCAGGGATTATATCAATTAAACTAAACTGCTATAGACCCTATGATACTGCAGCTTAAATAAAAGTTTATTTTTTATAAAACAGGTGATCTAGGGTAGGTTGACAGCTCTGCTCTGAATGGTCATTGAAACTAAGATGACCAGTTACTGTCATCTTCAACATGATCTTTCCATCTCTGGGGCCAAGGCTGCTGGTGCAGTTATACCATTTCTGAGCTGGCAGGATGGGGAAAGAAAGTGCCCCAAGCAAGCTACTTTGCTTTCAAACAGATGACCCAGATGTTGCATTCAACACTTTCATTTACATCCCAGGGTCCTAATTTAGTGACACACTAGTTGCAAGGGAGCCTGGGAAATGTAGTCTATACCCAGAGAAAACTTTTACATTTTATTACTAAAAGGAAGAATGGGAAACTGAGTACTGGAGGAAAATTAGCAGTCTCTGACAAAAGAAGAGATTTAGGGCAGGGGTTTCTGCAACTCAGCAGGCGAGGACCAGCTGCAACTTCTGACCACGAGAGAGAGAATTGTCTATTATTTTTAGTTGAAGGCATTCTTAACTGGTAAAGCAATTCCTTGGCCTGTCTTTATTTAATTTATGTCTGTTGAAGGATGTTCAGAACCTTAAATAAGGACATTCCACTGTGAGATGGGTGCAGTGGGTTGCAATTGTAGTCCCAGCTATTTGGGAGGCTGAGGCAGGTGGGATGCTTGAGCCCAAGGGTTCAAGGTTGCAGTGAGCTATGATTGTACCATTACATACCAGCTTGAGCAACAGAGGGAGACCCCCATCTCTAAATGAGAAAGAAAAAAGAATAGCTGGGCATTGTGGCAAGCCCCTGTAGTATCAGCTACTCTGGAGGCTGAGGGAAGAGAATTGCCTAAGCCCAGGAGTTGGAGGTTGCTGTGAGCTGTGTGTTGCCACAGCACTCTACCGAGGGTGATAAAATGAGACTCTGTCTCTACCAAAAAAAAAAAAAAAGAAAGAAAAGAAAAGAAAGAAGGAAGGAAGGGAGGGAGGGAAGGGGAGAGAGAGAGCAGAAAGGAAAGAAGGCCAGCCAGTTGGCCGGCAGGCCATCTGTCACTAGATATGGCCAGAGTGATTCAGGTATCTACTCCCACCTGATGCCTAAAGCAGTACTCCACACCACAGTATCCTACACAAGGGGTTCTGATACTTCTCCCCGAATGCTTCCAATAACAGAGAATCCATTTAAAACCTACGAAATCAGCTGGGTAGGTGGCTCACACCTGTAATCCTAGCACTTTGGAAGCCCAAGGCAGGTGTATTGCCTGAGCTTAAGAGTTCGAAACCAGCCTGAGCAAGAGCAAGACCTCATCTCTACTAAAAATAAAAAGAATCAGCCAGGCATTTGGCAGGATCCTATAGTCCCAGTTACTTGGGAGGCTGAGGCAGGAAGATTGCTTGAGCCTAGGAGTTTGAGGTTGCTGTGAGCTGTGATGATACCATGGCACTCTACCCAGGGCGACAGAGGAGACTCTGTCTCAAAAGAAAAAAAAAACGCACTAAATCCACTCCGTATATAAGCCCACTTTTCTCCTGTAGCTTTTTTTTTTTTTTTTTTGCAGTTTTTTCCCGGGGCTGGGTTTGAACCCGCCACCACTGGCATATGGGGCTGGTGCCCCACCCCTTTGAGCCACAGGCACCACCCCTAGCTTTTTTTTTTTTTTTTAAGTATTTTACGTGCATTGATGCACAATATTGTCAGTGATTTATTTATTTATTTATTTATTTTTGCAGTTTTTGGCTGGGGCTGGGTTTGAACCCACCACCTCCAGCATATGGGGCCGGCGCCCTACTCCTTTGAGCCACAGGTGCCACCCTCTCCTGTAGCTTTAGAAAGGGTACAACATCTTTTCTTCTGTGCATCCATTGCCCTTTTCCCTTTTGCCTGTTTTTAAAAAATGTCACCCAGAGGCAACAAATGAGATAGCCTTTCAGGCTCTCCCTGTAGGATTACGAGGCAGAAAAGATAGAAACAGGCAGATGCATGGAAATATTTAAGAGAAAGAAAAGATAGGTCATTGTGACTGATTAGATATGAGGAGTAAGGAACAAGCAGGATCAAGCTGACCTTTAGTTTTTGGCAGGAATGATCAGAATGATGGTGGTGTCCTGTACTAAGAAAGGGCATGCAGGAGCAGGGGGGAGGTGGCAGACTTCATTTAGGAGACTCAGTGTTGCATGTGGCAGAGGGACCTCCAGGGGCAGTTAAGTGCCCTAGTCAGGAGCTCAGTGAGGAAGCCAGGCTAAAGCTACAGATTCAGGAGCCATCGAAAAAGCTGCAGTAAGACTGGGTGAACTCACCTGAGGGAGGGGGGAGTGAGAAGGGAAGAAGACCAAGGACAAAACATGGGAATATCAGCATTCCCTCAAGGGCAGTAGGGCAGCAAATGACGTATGAAGACAAAAGAAGTTGCCAGGAGGGAATGAAAGAAGCAGAAGAGATCAGTGTCCCGAAATTTAAGGGAGAAGAAAGGGTCAATGGTTGGCACCTGTAGCTCAGTGCGTAGGGCACCGGCCCCAGATACCGAGGGGGCGGGTTTGTACCCAGTCCCAGCCAAACTGCAACAAAAAATAGCCGGGTGTTGTGGCAGGTGCCTGTAATCCCAGCTACTCGGAGGCTGAGGTAAGAGAATCGCCTAAGCCCAAGAGCTGGAGGTTGCTGTGAGATGTGACATTATGGCACTCTACTGAGGGCAACAAAGTGAGACTCTGTCTCTAAAAAAAAAAAAAAAAAAAATTGCCAAGCTGGACCACCTCTCTTCCTTACCGCACCCCTTATTTTTACCCCTGCATTTTCCCTTCTCTGACCATAAGGTGGAAACTTACAGGGAGGACACTGTTGAGGGAGTTGCCTGGGCTTGGCACCCATAGCACAGTGGTTACAGCGCCAGCCATATGTACCCAGGCTGACGGGTTCAAACCCGGCCCAGGTCAGCTAAACAACAATGACAACTGCAACAAAAAAATAGCCAGGCGTTGTGGTAGGCGCCTCTAGTCCCAGCTACTTAGGAGGCTGAGGCAAGAGAATCACTTAAACCCAAGAGTTTGAGGTTGCTGTGAGCTGTGACTCCACTGTACTCTACCAAGGGCGATATAGTAAGACTCTGTCTCAAAAAAAGAAGAAGAAAAAAAAAAAAAGAGTAGCCTGGGCAGCAGAATACAAGATGTTTCTTCTATAAGGAGGAGCTTCCAAGAGAAACACACTCCTGCCAAGCCCTGGGGGAGGCTCAGTGGGACTATTGTATGGATACATATTTCCATCAAGGACACCCTCAAAAGCACTTTGCTGCAGTTGTCCAGATATCCTTCAAAAAGTGAGTATTTGGGGGTGGCGCCTGTGGCTCAGTGGGTAAAGCACCAGCCCCATATATGGAGGGTGGGGGGGTTCAAACCCGGCCCCAGTCAAACTGCGACAAAAAATAGCTGGGTGTTGTGGCAGGTGCCTGTAGTCCCAGCTACTCGGGGGGCTGAGTCAAGAGACGCCTAAGCCCAGGAGTTGAAGGTTGCTGTGAGCTGTGATGCCACGCGACTCTACCGGGCATCACTCTACGGAGATAGTGAGTATTTGGGAATACATTACCCATATTTGGGAATACATTACCCAAACTTTTTACCCATGCCATTTCAGACTCCAATCACTAAATAGTACAGCCCCTGTCTATTACTCTCCTCCTCACTCTGAATATCCTACAAATAATTTATTCAAAAGATATTAACTGAGCAGCTTATATGTGCCAGTCACCATGCTAGTCCCTGAGAAAAAGTGGAGAATACAACAGGCTGCTTTCATAGAATATGTAGTTCAGTGGAGGAGCAGATATTAACTTAATACTCACACAATTAGAATTGGATAGGGCATGTGGAGGAGAGGCACACAGTGCCTATGACAAGGAGATGGGGCCTTGGCACAGAGGGTAGAGAGGGAGGGATGCCTTGCAAAAATGAAACTGAGTGGGATGAGAATGATAAGAAACGAACTGGAGTCAACTGGTTAATATTAAA